>PHWZ01000090.1:0-97228 GCA_004379285.1 Botryotinia calthae | reverse complement strand
GGGGATTGGAGATTTGGGGGATTGGGATTGGGATTGAGATGGGAGTGGAGTGGAGTGGAGGGGAGGGAGGGAGTGAGAGCATGCGCATTGAGGTGTGCTTGAGAGAGAGGGGAGGGAGTCGCAAGTGAGCAGGAGATGCGATTGGGAAGAAGGAAGAGGAAAACAGAGATTGAGACGTACGATTCGCAAACGAAGCAGAGAAGATACGGATCCAAAAGATGCAAAAGCTACGACGTTGAAAATCCATTACTTCTATTCGCATTCGCATTCGCATTCGCATCATCAGATCGAACGAGGAGGGGAATCAAGGAAATCTCAATGTCACATTCGATTCATACGGTGATTTTCTACGCAGTATATTTACCGGCAATTCGTCGTCTCGTCTCGCCTCACCTTGTGAATACCTCAAAGAATTCTGACATATCTGCGCGCGATTCGGTCTTTTCTCCTCTCTTCCTCTCCTCTCCTGTTCGAATCTATAATCGACTCTTTTACTCTTCTCCCTCTCTACCACCAACTCGGAATCTCAATCCGTCAACTCAATCTCATATCCATCTCTTCCACGCATCTCTCCCACCCACTCCTTCGCATTTCAACGCAACCTACCTCTCTCCACTAATCTCAAGAACCCCCCCTCCAAACGCGAAATCCACCCACACCCCCCTCACACTCACACAAATCTCGACCAAATCCCCCATTTCCATTACAATTTCCCCAACCTCTTTTAAATCCCAAATTCCAAGCTAACCCATCCATCTAGTCCGTAAAAAGGTCCTCTTCCTCGAACAAAAGCGTGGCGGTGGTGGAAAATAAATAGTTCAATCACAATCACATCTATCCATCCATCCATCCATCCATCCACACCAAAAAACGCCCTCACCTCACTCCAACACAACAACACAACACAACACAATCCAAAAAGACAGCGAACAAGATTACATATACATATAAGAAAACCCATAAAAACAAAGCTAAAGATACCAAAGAAGGCACGCATGCAGTGATAGAGATACATGTGCTTTTGTGAGGAACGGAAGGATTTATAGCATACCTATACCAAACAAGGGGAATGATTATTTGATAGATTCTTTGGTATTTGCTTTGGAAATGCTTCGAGGGAAGGAAGAAGGGCGAAAATTCCACACATGTTGCCATCATACTATACGAGAAGACACCATAGATTTCGTTGATATGGCTGTGAGTGTGGATACCATTACTCAAAAAAGAGTGTACGAATAGCTTGCATGGAATGGCGTATGGGACAACATCATGAATACAATCACCATTTTACTATTTCAAGTCACACACGCCAAGACAAACAATGTGATTTGATGGCAAATATGTTAATGTAAATTCTAGGTTCCTACATTATCTAGCAAAAATGATGCATAACTTTTGTCCCTCTACCTTCCCGACATACACAAGCGATATTTGCGAAACAGCGAATCATATGTGCTACGTTCTATAGAATTGATCCCATATTTTTCTTACATCATGCTTTAACTTCCCACCGTAAATATTTTCAAGCCAACAGAAAACAGCCACTTCAAGTATGTTAAAAATATTCTTTCTCCTTCGATACCTAACGATTGCAAGTTCTTAAAGCAATATCATTTTTCCTTTGTATGCCCAAAACTTGTGAAAGTTTGCAAGCATATACACCGAGGGTAACAATACTCGAAGAATAGATGCCATCAGCTCCAGTTGGGCGAATTCAATTCCGACGTAGTCAAGTCAGCGGTTGAGTATGATATTGCCTCTAAGCTGTGGAATTTCCACCTCACTGAGAGTCTGGAATGATTGTCTTGTTTATTGGTGGGCGGCGGTTGATTCTTGGGGCTTTCGCAGGTTTGGTGGGTTGTAGATCCTGAGTGTGAAGGGATGAATTTGATCTTGCTCTCTTCATAGCGTTTCGCTTGATCTCAGGTGTCGGATCATATCGAGGTTCTGGTGCCCTTGAGCTTGCAATTTTTGGCTCTCCACTCGCAATACGATTGTAGCTTCCAGTACCAGTCCCACGAGTCGCTTGAAGTCCAATGCTGGCACTGTGATTGTTTCTTGGTGCCGGCTTTTTAAAGATTCTCTCGTCTTGGTTATGAACTTGATCTTGTGGGGCATCAAGAGGAATAGAATAGTCCTGGTAATCTCCTTTCTTCAAAGCGGATTTAAGTGGCTTATTCGTCCGGCGTTGAACAGATTCTTCTGCAACTGAAAGAATGGTCCTGGATGCCCGAGTTGGTGTATCGACATATTCTCCTTCGAGGGTAAGCATTACTTTGTTAATTTTGGACTTTGGGGTACCAAATTGTTCCCTTCCATAAGGATGGTATTTGGATCGGCTCTCCATCTTTGCAATCTTATCATTCGATAACTGGCGATTTTTGTTGTATACTCGTTGTAAATCCTCGCGGCTATGTGCAGATTGAACCATTGGCATAACATCCTCTAAATCAGTCAAAGGGCTTGTTGCGAGAGTAGTAATAGTAGAAAATGGTTGGATTGGAGTCTGACTTGCGCCATTGTTGTCGTCATATGTATACGAAGGCGATAAAGTTCGTGAAGAAGTTTTGTTTACTTCGTCAGTTTGAAATTCACGGACTCTATGTTGATTTTCTCCCATGCCCTTTTCAAGAGGTTGATTATGAAAATTGCTAGATCGCCGCTCAGCAAGTCGGCGTGAAGACGATAGATTGTCGTTGCGTGAAATTGGTTGAATGTCATCAACACGATGAGAATTGCCAATCATATTTTGCATACTTTCAGTCATCGCATTTGTGTCCTCCAAACGCCTTCGTAAACGATCATTCTCCTTCGACAGATACCCATTTTCTTCAATTATTCCATGTAGTCTTCTATGGGTGTCTTCAAGTTCAGTTTTAATCCTAAGACTTTCCTCTCGACAAGCTTGTGATAATGCATGTTGACTTTCTTGCTCTTTGCGAATTGACAATATCTCTCGTTTGTGTTCTTGTCTAAATTTCTGAAATTGATCAGGAGATATGGAGCTTTCCTCTAAGCTTTGAAGCTGAAGCCTTTGCTGTAACAACTGGTCTTTGTACGTAGCTATCTTCGACTCAAGCTCGCTAACAGTTTTCGAATGCTTATCAGTTGCCTCCTCAAATGCCTTTGATTTCTCAATTGCGATTTGGAGTCTCTTCTCAGTCTCTACTTGCTTGTGTTTGAGGTCATTCACTAAGGAGTCATGTTGGGCGAGTAACTCGTTTCTTTGAGACAGAGCAAGCTTTGTGGTACCCTGCCGAACTCTTTCTGTGTTTGATATGCAATCTATTTGAAACTTTTGATTTTCTGCTTTTAATGCCTTCATGGTAGACTCGGCATTTCGAAATTTTTCCTCCATATCGCGTAGCTGTTTTTGAGTATTATTAATTGTCGTTTGGTGATTTTGGATAGCTCTCTCGCCTTGAAGCTTGTCATTGTTGGCGGTGGTAAGAAGGCCCTCTAGTCTGGAAGTCTCAGTGGTCAACTCATCAACCTTTCTCTTCAATTCGGGGTCCTCTCTCGGTTGAGTAAGTGAGATTGCGAGTTGTTGGGTTTTCCCCATTAATTCTGAATGAACACCTGCCAGCTCTTGAGTTAATTCGTCCATTCGGGCGATATTATTCTCCAAGTCTGCTTCCTTTGAGTTCATATTCGCCTGAAATGTGGCGTTGCTCTCTCGGAGCATATTGATCTGCTCACTGAGCTTGGCCTTTTCATTCATATCACCACTGATTTGATTTAGACGTTCCTTGAGATCATCAAAGAGTTTGACAGTAGACTCCTGGAAAGTAGTGTCCTTGCTGCCGTTGTCGTCAAACTTCGTTTCAATTCTAGAGTAAAAGTCTTCGAAAATCTTCGTCAGAGTTTGTGGCCACTCCAATGTTTGATTGAGAGCACTGGTAAATGTCTTTGACATCTCGTCAAACTTTCCATTGACACTTTCGGCATAACGCAAAACCTTTTTGAGAATTCCGTCTTCTTTTGTAAGTTCTCCGAGGGTGTCGACTTGTGGTTTTTGGAGAATTTCCATGATTTCTTTGTGGTGATCCTGATCGCCATTGATTTGATTTTGAAGTTGTTCAATCTTAGAACGTTTCTCTTCAAGTTCCTCCAACTTTGAATCATTATCAGCTTTGAGTTGTTCATTCTCACTTCGAAGTTGATCATTCTGTTCAGTCAAATCTTCTAAAGGTGGAATAGTTGCATCTCGCTCGCTTTGTTTTTTTCGAAGCTGCTTGATTTCATCCAATAAAGATATCATTTTCTCCTTTCGAGCATCTTTATCCCTAATTTCTTGGCGCTTCAAATTTCCCATCAATGCCTTCATCTCGTTTGAATCTTGTCTAAGAGACTTCTGACAATTAACAACATCATTGATGTGTTGTCTGTATTTTTTGGATAAATCATTCAATCTCTCAACTCTCTTTGACAATTCGTCTTTGCTTGCCTGTAATTCTTCCTTGATTATGTTTGTATCTTGTAACTGAGCATTGAGAATTGCGATTTGATTCTCTTGATTTTTGATAACGTCTTGTTGATTCTGGCACTCAAGGATAGCATTATGAAGAGCATCAAAATCTAGTGAAGATCTCTTTTGGCAGCTACTGATGTGATCTCCGGTTTTATTTTTTTCACCTTGAGAATCCACAGCTGCTAATTTGGTGATTCTGGACACACTTATTTGGCTCAATGTTGCCCCAGATACCCCTTGAGGCTCAAGGTCATGGGGTTTAAGTGGTCTGTTTACGGCTTTTCGCTGAGCCTCATGTACGTCCTGAGTTCGTGGAGTTGTCTGAGATCGAGGTGTCTGAGGTCGAGGTGTGTGAACTCGGGATATGTTTGCTTGAGATATAGTGCGAAAAGGCACCCGATGTAATGGAGAATGCTGATCGGCTTGCGTAACGGGATGGGCTGGTTGAAATGTAGGATTCGGATTGGATTGATGAGATTTCCCGGAATATTCTACCTGTAGATCATCTTCATATTCTGCATTCGCCGTGGGATTATCCGCTCTATCATCTAAGACCTGAACTTGAGAGACTGAAAGAGGATCGGCATTCGTCACTGACTGATTCATCGACCCTTGTTGGATAAGTTTGTCATTGGTACGGAATCTCGGGGGTTCTGATGCCACAGCTCCTTGAAACAGATTTGGTAGCTCTTTCTCAGTAGACTGAGGCTCTGAGTATTGGGGTTGTTGTACTGGTGCTTGAGTTTTGCTTGGCTGTTCTGGGTGTGCTTGCAATTTCGGCTCGTCCGCGAAAGCTTCTGGAAATGGAGCTTTTTTGACTAAGTTGCCATAAAGATCGATTTTTTTCTTCGCGATGAAACGATTCATTCTACTAGAGAGTCAGTTGATAAATTTGGGACAATAGAGGAGATATGCTTACTGATTCGAAGACTTTTGTCTAAATCGGGGAGGCTTTGCACAATGGGTTGGTGTGGCATCATCTTGTCGAGGTGGAGGTAGCCCGACTGTCTTAGATTGTTCATTGTGAGAAGCTTTCAGTGCCAAAGTATTATTTGATTCCCTGGAAAGGTTTAACTCATTATGGTGTGTAGAACGCGAGGTTTCATTTGGATTTGAAACAATTCCTCCCCTCTGAGATGGTGGATTCGCCATGGGCTTGGTGGGTCTTTGGCCAAGAGGATTGACAGCTGAGTTGTTCCAAACAACGAGACGTGCAGCCTCCTTGGGAATGCAGGCTCTGACGGATGAGACAGAATCTTTATCGGGAATTTGATTATGTTGAAAGTTGTTACGCACAATTGGAGAGACCCCTCTTAGTGGATGAACAGAATCTGGTAAAGGTAGGTTGCAAGTAGCCGAAAACTGCTCGTTAATTGCCGCTTTTTGAATGTCAGGAGGTGGTACTTGCTCCAGAGCTGGCTTTTTGGATGGGATAGTTGGAACATTGGACATCTGGTAGTGTTTAGAAGCCTTAAAAACTGGTACAGGGACGCTTTTCGGATGTTGAACCGAAGTAGTTGAAGGCATGTTGTGGGTATTAAGTGGGTGCTGGCTCAATGGCATGTCTTTAACAACAGGGACTATTTCTCTCTCCCGAATTGGTTTAACAGATGGACGGATACGAACATCGGGGATTGCTTGAGCTACAGAAGCATTGTGATATCCAGGGGGTGCCTTCTGCGTATGATGCAGCGGTGTTGTTGAAGGTTGGCTGTGAAGCGCGGGCCTGGGAGTAACTTTCAAACTATTAGTATTCAACTGACCTGACAACTGCGTAGCTCTTGTGCAATCAGCTTACCTTTTGGCAAAACTTTGGAGGATCTTTGTATTATTTGAGCTACAACTCTTGGCGCGGTTACATTCTGAACTGTCATATCATGATTCCTTCTATTAGGCGGTCCAGGAAGAAATCTGAAAGGAGCTTCTTCTGGCTCTACTGGTCTCGAAAACACCTTGGGCGGCGACATGTTTGTTTGACGAGCGACATTGATGGCTGGTTCGTCATTCTCCGGGACTTGCGGCTTTTGAAATGATGGAAATGTATCATCGAATTCAGTAGTATCTTCAATAGCCTGAGTATCTATCTCAATGCCTGCACACTGAGTCTCTTCAACAAACGATCGAGAGCCAAAAGTGGTATTCTGGGTGTCTTTCTGAACAGACTCTTCTTCACATCGAAATGCTTGAGTATCTTTCTCAATATCTGCAAACTGAGTCTCCTCGACCAAGAATTTATTGCTATCTTGCTGGGAATTGTGAGAAGGGTATTGCTGGGGCATCAATCGTGTATGCGAGACCATTTCATCCGCTTCTGAGCCAACTTCGATCATTTGTACATCATCAGCATTAAGGTCTTGTTCTTCACTTGGAGCTGAATGGTAATAACCATCGACACTGCCAGGAAATGCATCGTCAAGATAATTTTGCTCAGGGGGAGGTGAATAGAGCGGAGCGACGATTTGGCTCTCCTGTTCGTCCGGGTTCAAAGCCATTCCGACGAGCGTGAATCACTGAGCTCGCATTGACAATGCGTATTCTCAGAATCTGCAGGATCTGGAGAAGTTCCTACTTAAGAAGAGGAGAAATCTTTATCTGCGGGAAAATGACGAACATGCAGAATTGGTTGTAATTTGTTCACGTTCAGGATTGAAAATGATTGAGTGGCAGGATATAATCTCCTCAATAGACCTTCGCTTGTCGACTCAAAGATATGACTCTAATGCAAATCCTCAATGAAGATGATAATGATATGAAGTCTGTTACTCCACGTACATGATGAATGAAATGCAGATGAAATGAAAGTATAAGGAGATGAAGAGAGAATTGATAAGATGTAAAACATGGCATCGAGACAAGAAGGAATAGAATGTGGGGTACAGGTGAAATTTAGGCACACGATGTGTGAGTTCGACTATAAAGGCAGGAGCACCTTCGTTGCTTCCTTTCCTATCACATTCACCAGCGTGAGCCAGTGCAGCTTTTGTTGGGCCTACCTGACCAGCAATCGAAGATAAAGGGCATTATGAAAGCTTCATGTCTTGTAATGACTGACTTCATGCCACTTTCTTCAATCTCTCCATAATTTCGTAATAAATGAGGATATATTTTTATTGAAGGTACAGACACGTGATAAACGCGTGATAATCGAAAACTGCTCGACATCGAGATCGACCAACATGTAAAGCCTATCTAGTAGTTGTTAAATAATAGAAGTTGATAGAATAAGTTACCCATTCCACAGATCAGATCTATCCCATCATAGAAAGGCTCACGAGACATGAGATTCAGGATTTAACCATATCCGCGAATATACTTCACCGCAGACCTGTGCCGTCGTCAAGCGTTGTACTGACCGTCACATCACATGCAAGTCACCCACTGGCACTTCTATCCCCCGCAAGATCTATTTTAGGGTTGAGACTTCCCTTATCTTCCTGAAATCGATGGTATCGAATACAATATTCGAATGGATGGGGACATCGGTCGTACACCAAACAAAAACTCTTCAAACGCTCTATGAATCAGCAACACCGAAACCTGTTTGGAAAATCACCACTTTCCCAACCCAAATTTCCTAATATACCTCGAGTATCTCAAATTCTGATCTCTCTCAAACGATACATATGTGTAACGGCCCCTCTCATAATCCTCTCCAACGCCTCAAGTCCAACCACATCCCCAAAGTCCCGGCAGAACGACGAGGACCCGAAACGCATTTACCTTTAAACATACATCTCCCAAGCTCCTCTCAAGCTTGGCCTCATCTTATATCATCTCTCGATCCAATCAATATCACCAAAAACAAATATGTTGCACATCTTGCGGAATATATGAATGCTGTACTGTGTGTGCGTGTAAGTAAAAGAGTATAAAAATATCTTAGTCTGCCTTGATATTGCTTGCAGTCCTAGATTGCGTAGGCGGTAGTGCAATACATGTTTCTTCAAAATATCATCGGAACTCTACCAACCGAACCACAGAAGGTTACATGTATCGAAGTATCCCAACCAATCCCTCTGCCTTTCCTCACAAATCCCCAGCTCATACTGTCTCACCACATCACGATCAAGTCTTCACAGCCATTCCAAAATCGTCTCTTCTCACTCCCGCAGAAATAAAGATTCTCGGCAGTCACCAAGGCATTAATAAGTATACAATTATAGCCCTATCTCTTTTCCTCATAGGTCGATGATTAACTAGCGCCAAAATGCTGGCGCTTAAATTATCACCCTCCACGAATCAGACAAACGAACCACACTTCATGCAATATCAATTGCAGCAAACCTCATACCACTATTTTTGTATGAAACTCATGTACATAGTATGGATATAGAGCTATACAAATAGAAGCCACCCATTCAGCGACCACACCTAGGATATCTCCAGTAGCAGAACTAAACTATCATAGCAAAAGTATACCATATATAGCGCCTACAGCCATTTACACACCAGATGTTTACAAAATGGAGCAAGGAATAAATATATCCCCTCCCTCCCGTCATTTAATCACACCATTCGTCTTGTTCATCTCCTATCTGATTTGTCTTTTTCTCTAGCTGTCTCAATTTCTGTATGCCACTATCACTATCACGGCGTCAGGTGTTTCATTAACTTTTTCTTTCTTCATCCTTTCCTTGAATGTCATTGGTTTCTTTGTTTCTTCAACAGGAGTCTAGCGTTCTTCATTTGAGATTTTATATTTAAGATTTTGATTCAAGGATTACCTAGTGTTCTATTTCATTATGAGGTCCACTGTTTCCATTACTTTTGTTCTCCTCTCTTTCTTTCCTGATATAATTTTTGCACAAAGTTCCTTCCTGACATCTACTTCTACCTCGACACTCACCACATCTGCCCCAATATCAAGTACCGCTATAAGTTCCTCTCAGTCTGAATTACCAGCCGAAACGCCGTCCCTATCACTTACGACCTCCATATCCCTTACTCCAGCCATGTCCTCCAGCTCCGTTGCCTCGTTTTTTTCCGCACTTGCAACATCTGAGCCCTCAGCACCCAACGATCCACCAGCCGGGGATGCCGCGAGTTCGGGCGGAAGTGCCGGAGCCGATAGTGATGCAGGTGCGTCTGGGACTTCGAGTGGTAGTGTTCAGTTGTCGAATGGAGCCATGATTGCGATTATTATTGCTGTGATTGGCGTATGCCTTTTTGGAAGTATGAATCCTCTTTTTATTATTTTACCCTTAGGAGGCTCTCTCTTTATCCAATAAACGACCGGGAATTATTAACACAATGAATAGTAATTTCGGCAATACTCTTTTACCTTGCCAAGAAACGTTCTTGGGAGGTTCGCAAGAAGCTACGGGCTTCAGCACGCAAAGTAGCCGTTGCCTTAACACCCAGAAGAGCTACATTCGGCAAAGATGTGCATAAAAGACCCAGTGGTCGTGGATTGGAGAGAATAGACGAAGTACCGCCCACGCCCAAGATATCGAAGACATTTGTGAGTGTGAACGATGTGGAAAAAGGAGAAGGGAAGATGATGGAATTCGAATTGTCGGATGCGCCGAAGTCGAAATGGGCGAGGAAGATGCGAAATGAGAGATAGAAGGTGATGATAGCTGCTGGGTCGGCTTTTTTGTGTTCTGATGTATGAATGTTTGATACCCATGGAATGAATGATATGAATTGGATGAGATTTGTGGATCATCCCTCCGTTCGGCGAACAATGGCATTTGTTTTCTGGGAAGCATAGTTTGCAGGTATTTGAATGTTGGCGCTTGAGAATTCTCATAGTGTGTATTATAAGAGGGGTATCATGAAGTCTCAGCTTCGGACTATTACAATCTTCTGAAAACGTTTCCACTGGCGCTTCGTCTTGCATCTTCGCGTCTACTCCTGCTATTGGCAGGCTTGGCTCCGGTCTTCTCTTTATCTTTTTTACCAGCAGGAGCAAATGTGACCGAACGCTCACCAACAACATCACCCCTGTTTTTGCTAACCCGACCAGTGCCTTGTTTGCGGGCTCCTAAAGCATTGTCTTTACGTTGATGACCCGATTTCTTGTAAGACGAGGAAGAAATACGCATCTCAGCAGCTGGCTTAGGCTTCGACACAACCTCGTCTTCATCATCGCTTGATTCATCCTCACTATCGACCTTGCGCTGTTTGGTCTCCTCACCACCACCTGGAACCTTAGTACTAGGGTTGAGGGCCTGGAACTCTCTGCTACGCTCATCAACAGCGAAGTCTTCGTCCTCGAAAAGCTTGCCGAAACGCGAATCACCCAAGACACCAGCATTCTCATCAACCTTCTCCCTACGCTCTTGTCTCTTGAGTACTTTGTCAACCAAGTTCTGGTTGACCTTGACCTTCTTGCCACCTCTGATTCTACTGGCTCGCTCCTTCTCGACCTTCTCCTTAACTCGTTTGATTCTCTCGTCTTCCCAGACGTAAGGATTGGCAATCAATCTGGCTTGCTCATAGAGTTTAGAAGCCACAAAGTAACCATGCATATATGGCCGTAAAAGATTGGTAGTTCCGATGAGATGACCCAAGTTGAGAGCTTTCAGTTCTGGCACTGTTAAGAACTTATAATTATCGTAAGTTTCACTAGGTGCTTCCTCTGCCATTTCTTCAACCATATTATCCAAGAATGAGCACCATTTTGGTGCAGGACCCAGCTGTGGAATGAAGAAAGCATGTTGCTGCTTTCCTTCGTTCGCCGTGAGGAGCATGCCACTATTCTTGCACCACGCAACTGAGTTGATGTCCACTGCTGGTTCGACTGAAGTCCACGCTTTTCCGTCTGTTTCGTCCCACAGTTTAATGATACGTTTATCTGCGGATAAGATTTTCTTTTCTTGTGAAGAGGTGGTCATGTGCATCAAAGTCTTGATCGCATAACCATATCCTTGATCTTTGGTCAAAATTGGCACAGGCCGTCGAAGATCATACAATTGTACTATTCCCTCGGAGGATCCTGTTGCAATTGATATTCCTGATCTGTCGAAATCAAGCGCAGTAATTCCTCCTTGCTGACCCGCGAGAATTCCTACTCTTGCTTTGGATCTTGAATCCCAGAACTCCACCGTGCCAATTGATGTCCCAAAAGCCATGAGATTGTGACTTTCCTCAGCAATAGATGCACAATTGACACTTCCAGTATTTATGCCTCCTTGTAAAGCGCCGCCACCAGAAGTCGTCAGGTCATCACCACCAACATCAATCTGGTATGGTTTCATGTAACGTCCTATTTCAAGATTCAATCGATAAACTTCTCCAAGACCGTCTGCATTGACACCAACGGCAGGTATTAATGCTTCCGTTGAGGCTTTATCGTAGACAAGGTCACGCCCGTACCGAGGTAATCGAGTTTGATAATGGCATCCGCCCTGTGTGTGAAATTCTAGTCTGCGATCGGTTTGTAGATGAAGTGACTTTGTGTAATCGTTAGACAGGAGGATGAAGGAATGATTAAGGGTTTTTGTATGTCTTGCGAATGAAAGAGACAAATGAGGAAGATAATGTGTATGGATTTGCGGTTTGTATGTGCCAGTACTCATAACCCATTCCCCATCCTCACTGACTCTTATACAAGAGCTAGCTTCTTCGAATTCGAAATCTTGTAGAAGTTCGACGCGGTTGGCATATTCTGGATCGTTTTTCAAGCTACGCTTTCTTTTGCGAGCAAGCCAGTCAGGTAGAGGGCGTGCAGTGGAAGCACCCGAAATGGTGTACACCGGTACCTCATTTGGGTTTGTGAGCTTCATGATGAGAGATTAATCAAATCAACTGGAGTCTTTATTTCAATGGTAAAAGAATTAATATCGATTTGCCATCTTGTGAAAGATGTCGCATTCAAGAGGCTTCAAATCAGAAAATTAAATGTCTGCTCTAGAAATTATTTTCTTATCGAAAAAGCGCGGTGACCGGTGCTACTTTTAACCGGCGGCCGTCACGGCCGCAGCGGCAAAGCGGGATTATCAAATCACGGTGACAGGGATAACAAGTCAGCCTGATCTAATGAATAGTAGCAGGGGCAAAATCAGGGTAGCGCAATTTAATTGCTTAGTCCGAGTAATCGGTAATTTTGCCTATGGCCCGAAACCATGTTATCAATAACTCTTGTAGACTATTGAGACTCTCGTCAAATACAGGTACCAGCTGCTTGATACCTTGGACCGTTATACTCTACTATCTCAATGCTGTCAAGATACCCAATTCATCTGCAATTCTATTCTGTGCTCACGCTTTGATTGCTTTTCGCCATTCGCAACAACAATTCAGTCGCACCTTGCTGAACAGCCAGCCACTGCGACAGCCGACATCTTCATTTTGAGATGGAGCCCTGCGAGTCCAGCTCAGGATCCCCGACTCAAACAACTAGAATTTGCCGATTTGATTCGATAGGATCATCAACAAACTTACTTGGATATATAAACGATATAATTTGGGGTGCATAAAGAGGAAAAAGAGCTTGTCGCGGAGGAGGGGGGGATCGGCGCATTACATCGGCTGTTCTGGATGTTCATTTCATGAGTTACGACCTATTACGATATGGATCTCGGAGATCAACCTACCAATGTATTGTGTTGTGTAATGAATCTTGCTCGATTCGACGCGAATAAACTTCGTAGCTAACTATCTACTCAGGACAATTTTGCATCAATAACCTACGAATATTTCGAAACCCAATGGCCATCGCCTTCCTCTATAACCAAAAAGCATTTACAAGATGTGGAAACCGCTTGGAGGAATCATGGCAACTTAGTATATTACGACGCAAAACGAGAAGGGATTTGGGTCTTCCAACCAAGCCCAAATTCTCCAAACAAAGCTCTCGATGAAGGAGATGATCTACTGAGCCACGTCAACCTTCCTACTGTGCGAGGTGTCGAATTGGTGAAGAAAGATAAAGGAATATATGAGCCTTCCTACCTTGCAAAGAGTAAATCCATGCTGGCAGCTAGTTTGAACACCCCCAGTAGCACGTCTTCCCCTTCACCCCTCGAAAATGCACTACGCAATGCACAAAATGTCAATGCAAGGGCCATGCAAGCAAATTCGGCCCAGAATCTACATGATCCGGCAGGGTCATCTCCTGGTGTTAAATCAGTGGCCAGTATAGGTGACACTTTCGCGTTTTTGAAAGAGGTCCAGGAGCATTTCATATCATCCGTTCAGGGCTCCATCATGTATAAGCTTTGCAACGACCACGGATTGATTCCTCTCAACTCACGGACCTTACTTCTCCCCTCAGAATCACCATCTAGGTCAATGGCATATTATCAATCTCCAAAGGTTTCTGACGATACAGTCACTCTGGTTGACTTGGACATCAGTCTCACTTCCCTGGGAGCTCTAATGATAAAAGCTTGTTCTTACGTGACCCCTGGTCTTCAGAGTATAAACCACACAAGCCCAGAGAAGCTTCAAAGAATCTTATCCCAGGGTACTGAGCTATGGCTAGCACCAGGAGGAAACCCTGCGAAATTTTACTCATTTTATGACGATGAGCAACTGCCTGGGATTCAACCTATTTCGGATTTACAAAAATATCCTGAAGATCACAGTTGGCGCTTTCATGGGACCACAATTAAGTCCTGGCAATCCCGATGTTTGGACTGGCTATCAACCAAGGGTTTTGATTCAAGTTTAATCGAAGAAGGTGGTTGGATGTTTGTGCAAGTGCTGAATACTAACTATGGATCTTCGAACCCGGAATACGCAGATATGCCTTCTTCTGACGAAGGTGCTATTGTGCCTTGGCCAACTCTGCTATGCTTCAGAGCCATTAAAACTTCTACAACTGACCTGCAGCCTTCAAGTGCGAATTCTTTTGGACTTGTAGACCCTCTAACTTTTGTAGAAGAATGGTCTATGAATGCGGAAGAAAGGGCGAGTGTCATGTCGAATAGGCAGCAAGAGCGGAACGTCCTAAAGGCTGCTAAAGAACAAGCCGATCAGGAAGCCCAAAATATTCGAGCAAACAACCATTCTACAGCATTACTGGAAAAGGGTAGCAATGTTGGCGCAATGTATCCTACACCGCCAGATGCCATACATCACCCTGGGGGACCAACACCATCATTCGACGGGGCAGTCACAACGCCTGGAAACCCTGCCCACTTATTCTCGCATGATCTCGAAACAACAAATCCCAGCACATCTATCATGAACACCGCGGACACTGATAATTGGGTAACTTCAGAACAGAAACATCGCTCAAATTCCAACATGAACTTTGAAGAGAACGACAATGATAATGATAACCTTTTTGGAGATATGGGAGGAGATTTATTTGGCGATACAGACATCACTGATGCCGACTTCAACTTTTTCGACCAACCTGATGACATAGAAATGGATCATCAGTCAGGCTCCCCGGTCGAGCCTAATCTGCCTCCTGCTCCTCAACATAAGATTGTTGAAAAGCCATCCGTCTCTAGTAAGCCATTAGTGCCTCAACCAACATCAAAGGATACGATCATGAAGGATTCTCAGCCGACAGAGAACAACAAACGACAACCCACATTCGACCAACATTTTGCAACATCAGAAATGGACATAGATGTAGAAATGCCCAACAATAATGACAACTTGATAGCTTCTGCTCAACCACCGTTGCCCCCACGTATTGTGGCTCCTTTCGACAAAGAAATAGTATTCGACCAGTTGGCAAGACGAAAACGAAAACCAAAATCAAAATCGCAGTCATCTAGCGGATCTAGCGAATTTGATGAGGTCAAATTTGAATATTCTCTAACGGAGGTTGATGAGAAGTATGGTTATAATGGGCGATTTCGATATTCCGATGATGATCTAAAACCACAGCTTGTAGAGCCGCACCATCCTACGAACCCAGAATCTTTCGGTAGACGAAAAAGTGAGAATAAAACACTCGAATCCGATGTTTTAAGTCGAATTCTGAATAATGATAATGCGCAGTATGAATTTGAGTTGGATAATGAAGCAGAGCTAGATATGGCTAGCGAGTCTAATAGTATAAGCGACGCATCGGAATCTGACGACGCACTACCAACAGGGGCTTCGGCCATAGTTAAACTCGGCATGAAAGGAAAACGGTATTTTGATGAGGCCAGTATAAGTTCATACAACGCTTTTACCGGAGAATATGAACCTTCCGCGGGGACTCCCCAGTCCATAGTTGAACCACATATTCCGATTTTTGAATCTGATCCCGCAGATTGGTCTCTAACGCCATATTTCACCTCACCCGAACCAGATATTCAGCCTAGCGGGTTATCAGACCTAGACTTGATAGAAACGGCTCAAATAATTGCAGATCAAGCTGCTCCAGGGTCTCTTCGTGTGAACGATCAAATAAGCCAGAACCCTGACGCCCATGATCAGGCTACCTTTGCTACTAGAAGACTAATGACTGATGTCTTGCAAGCTACGAAGGTATGCTTGAAAGATGTCAAAAGTTGTACTTTGAGGTCATATCTTACCATCCCTGGGATTCCAGCTGTAAACGCGGCTTTGCGTCTACCACCCCAGGGTCGACCCATGCCAAATCCCAGAGCAGCACAGCTTACAGATCCTTCAAAATCTTGCAATCCGTTCCCCATTCAACCTCCGCAGCTTGAAGTACGTAGAGGCGACTCTAAGCTTGCAGTTCTTCCTCCCGCAATACACTTTTGGGATAACTTAGGGCTGGCGCCTTATACTGGAAACAAAGATGTCAACGCTGTTTGCATTTATCCCAATATCGTAGGCATCAATGAGAATGCTGATATCTTCCTCGATCAAATGCGAGGTGCGTATGATTCATTCAGATTTGGAGGTCACGATCGTATTATGTTTCCAGATTCACCCAGCGGCCTTTTAAATTACCCATGTGATGTCAATACAAATAAGGCAGCTTATCTGAGCTCGCTTAAAGATGTACTGACGCGGTTGGGCAAGAATCTTTCAAGCATGACTACGGAAGAAAAAAACGTCGTTGTGTACTTCGTTTATCCTCTCAATAATTCGTCTCTACTCGTAAATATTTGCACTGCTTTCAAGCACCTGTTCAAGGTCTACAGGAAGTCGTTGTCCGAAAAGAAGCTGAAGATATACAACGAATTGGTGCTGCAGCTTGTGCCGTTGGATTTCATGGCTGCTCCTAATTCGTTGATAGTACCATCGCCAGCGGAATATTCACGTCTTGCTATGGAAGTATATGATCGTTGTGTAGATTTTGCATCATCTTCCACTACAGCAGCGATCCTTCTAGAGAAACCTCTTCCTCGAAACATCGACTTTAAGTTGAACATCAATCCATCTCCTGCTTTGTTACAAGAGAACTCCTGTCTTCATATTGCGTATGCTCAAAGTATTGATGAACGGTGGATTACTGCAGCATGGTCAGATAACAGGGGCACAAAACAGATGACAGCCTCATACTGCCTTGGGCGAAAGAACGAGCCATTCACTCTTCTCTTTACGGATGTTGCGAATGAAATCTGGGAGACCACTCTTGACTTGATTTCGAGCAAAAAGGTCCACTGGCGTATAATCATTGCAAAAACTGCTGTGATGGAACGATCTGAAATCGATTTTTGGAAAGGCCTTGCCTCTACAGAATCAAATGGTTCGATCAGTCTCACATTAGTCACTGTACAAACAGACCCATCCTTACGGATATTACCTCCACAAATAAGAATACCGCCACCATCAATGACAACATCACAGCCCGCCACAACGCCCGTCTCCACACCTCAAGCATCTCAATCATCGGTTTTCTCCCCGGGTAATGCATCAACACCGACAACGAACGCCCCTACCCCTTCCGAAGCACAATCCACGTCCACCCCCGCTGTCCCTCCCGAACCCGATGATCAAAGCTCTCGTCTTTTAGATATCACAGATCAAACCTGGGGTGCAATCCTTTCTCATCGTCTCAACAATTCGAATTCTCTTCTCGAATTCAATCCTGCCCTTATTTCCGGCTACCTTGTCAAAAGCAGCGGTACGAGCACTGAAGATCCGCCGATAGTATTGGAAGTCAACATCATCTATGCGGAGGTTGTAGGAAATCCGCGTACGTTTCACGATACTTTGTTAAGGGAAATTTTGGGTTATTATAGGGGATTGGCTACTTTGGCAAGGGTCAGAGGCGTGGTACATCCTGTTAGGGATGGGAGACCTTGGCACATTGCGGCTGCAGAGAAGGCGGTTAAAGCTTTGTATATGTTGCTTTGATAGGGAGGTTTTTTTTGTCAGAAAGACATCCGGTGGATAGCAATTTGAGAAGATGGCGGTGAGATATATCAAATTGGATTGTATCAAATGAGTTAATAGTGGTGCTGCCGTTTCTTTTGGGATGTTGATAGATACCCTGGGGTTCTTCTTTTCTATGTGTACATGGTCACCCATTGTCGATTTGGGTTTGGATGACATGGATTGTTTATATGATGTTGGCTGGGTTGAAAAATGGCTTAAAGAGAGAAAAGAGAGTTTTGGTATAAATTTGATATGATAATAGGATTTGGTTCGTCTTTAGCTGTTCCCTAAGAAGTGACAAATAAGTAAATATTCAATGGACTACACGGAGCATTATTTACCATCACCTAGCATTGACGGGATGTTTCACGAGTTCTAGTAAAAAACGAATATCGAGTTCATCTTGTCTATATTTTCTAGTATGTACGCATGCCGCTGATGCATCCAGGTATCAAAAATGCACAAAGTTCCTTCATCCATCCCTTGCATAAATCCTCCCCATATCTTCACATATCATCCATCTAAGCATCCCATACCCCCGGGAACAAATACTCCACGTTCTTCTTTCCCTCCTCTCCTCTTCCCTGTTCCTTTGTCATAAATCTAATCATGCCCGTCGTGTTTCCTTCCCAATGTTTCGCCAAAACCACCTCACTATGTTCCTGCTTGCTCAACGCATCAAGCACTGCTCCCACCAATCGTTTCGCGTTCTGTCCATTGGCATGCATGTGTCCCATCACCATTTCCACATCCACATCGGCTGTGCTGTGCCAACAGTCGTAATCGGTTGCCATGCAGATCATTTGGTAGACCATTTCAGCTTCGCGCGCGAGCTTGGCTTCGGGAAGCGCGGACATGTTGATGACGGATCCGCCCCATGAACGGTACATGTGCGATTCATTACGTTTGGAGAAGGCGGGTCCTTCTGTTTGTTGTTGAAAAAGGTAGGTTAGTTATAATTTCTATGAGGGGTGCAGAAAAGATTGAGAAATGCAACTTACCCATACAAATGATCGTTCCCTTGTCATGCAAAACAATTCCCTCTCCCTCAAGAGCATGTCCACACTCCCTCACCACCCTCGCAATCTTTTCATCGAACGGATCCGCAAAGCCGACATGTCCCACAACACCCTTTTCAAAGAAGGTAAAAGGGCGCACTCCCTTGGTCCTATCAATAACCTGATCTGGCACTACGAAATCGCGGGGTTTGATTTCCTCGCGCAGAGAGCCCACGGCACTAAATGCGATGATGGTTTGGACGCCGATGCTGCGGAGAGCAGCGATGTTGGCGCGGTTGGGGATTTCGTGGGGGGCGAGCTCGTGGTGAGTACCATGGCGAGAGAGGAAGGCGACGGGGGTGGAGTTGTGGGAGAGGATGTGGATGGGGGAGGAGGGGTAGCCCCAGGGGGTGAGAGGGTTGAGGGTTGCGATTGGGACGAAACCTTCGAGGGATTGGAGACCGGTACCGCCGATTACGGCAATATGGACGGGGTCTGGAGGAGAAAAGACTGGTTAGTTTGGGAACGGAATGGAACGGAATGCAATGGACTGGACTGGCAGATTTCGGGGGTGAAAGAGGAAAGAGGGGAGATAGGACAGAGATGGATGGATAGGTTACAATTTTCTACATACCAGAGAAAGTGGTAGGAATTGATCCGGCCATATTGGTCTATTGTTCGGGGTGTAGTTGATGAATTAAAAAAGGGATTGAGGAATGAGGGTTCCCGAGACAATATATATCGAATTAAAATCTTCCTGTATGGCGAAATCAGAGAAGCGACAAAAACCAACAAGGTCAGTTTGGGTTCAGCCTTTTTTTAAAAACTACCCCGCCAGCACCGCTCCTGCCCCACCAAATATTCGCTAACAGGGATTGCTAATGTCTCCACGTGGGAGGGGGAGACTATTTAGACCAGAGGGAGTGCTATCGAATGTCGGAGATATTCATTTGTATATTTTGTTAGATGCAATAGAATTACACTTCGGTAAGAATGGCTCGTATAAGTACATGCTCTAATCACATTAATAATCTCAAGTTCACTGCAATAAAATACAACATAGTAGAAAGCAAACTTGCTATATAGAAATTCCACGGTCGGTTCGCTATGCTAAGTGTGGTATACTATGCTATGATACAACAGTGAAAAGTTATCGCTATCGATCTTTAAGATCTTAAAAATCACGCTAGAAGCAATCAATGCTTGTGGTGTATGACTTGCGCCCTTTCCATCTTCCATGAATCCTTCACAATCAGTGCTCTCCCACTGCGACGTGAACCCACACGTCCGTCCTATAATCCATACAAGTATCAATACAGTGATAAACACACACATAATAATCTTACAATTCATTGCATCGTGGTTATTTCATCACCCTTTCCACCATATTTTCCGCTCGAGTTCTCAGTGCCATTGTGTTAAATGGCGAACAGATGGGCCTCTCACCAGTGAAAATTTTGCTCTGAAATAACTGGTCTCCCCTTTCCACAAAAACATTCTATTCAATGTCCTGTCAACAACTTTCTGTTTTTCTTCAACACAGCTAGAAGTCTTTTCTCCAATTCTTGGGTCTCCTTCTTTGCGATTTGCATTGCAGACTCTGACTCCTTTTCAGTTAGTAATTGAACATTTCGATCCTGTCGTCCATCATCAGGATTTCGGTGCCCCGCAAAACCCGCAGTGTAGTTTGCAACCCTATCATTGAGTTCCATGTCATGAAAGTCTTGAGCATGATAGTTTCCATTCAAAGGGGACCAGCTGGAAGTCTCGCTCCCTTGAAGTGCAGTGTCACCCGCCAGAACATTCGCACTAAGTGCCTTTTCTAACTGGGGATTGTTAGAGAGAGATGGTAGAACATATTGGTTAATGTAATTTAAAGCTTCATCACGCTGAATCTTGCTGACCGCATCCATAGGTGTAGTATTGCCGGTGGACATGGATGTGGGGAAATACGAAGCAGGTCCATTTGGAACCGCGCGACCGCCAACCAAATTGAATCCAACGCCTGTGTTTTGCAGTCCTGAAACAAATGCAGTAGGACCAGCATTGGCTGCAATTCTCGCTTGGAGCTTCAAGTATCGCTTCTCTTCATCAGGAGTGAGATTGCGAACACAATCCCCATTAGGTGTCAACATGATCCGGATTGATCCCGAAGCAATCTTGTGAACGGTGTTTCCTGCGTTCAACTCGGCTCGTTCCTCAGGACTTACATCAAGTTTTGCAAGCGCTTCGGCGAAAGCTGGCCCAAAATTATCTTTCTCTCTCTTCCTCTCATTACTGATACCAGGTGGGGTTTTCAATATCTCAGATAAATTTGAGACAAAGGGAGCAAGGCTGGCTGGACTTGGACCTGTACGCTTTTCTACAATTTCCTCATCTTCGACCACAGAAACCTTTGGTGCCTCGGGTGGAGGCATAGGTTGTTGCCCCTTTGCCTTATTCTTGCCCTTTCCCTCACTTTTATTGACAGGTTTGTCACTGCCAGTTGAGACATGCTTTTCTGGTACAATAGGTTCTGCGGGCTTACTTTCCTCACGGGCAACCACGACGGGCGGAGGTGATGGTGGTCTGCTAGGCGCCGAGATAGGAGCACTAGGTGCACTTTTAGCATTCGGCCTATCCCTCTTCTTCGTCTTTCTGCCCATGATTGGCTCTTGCTCTCCAACTTTCTTGGCTTCAGCTGCAGCTGCCATTTGATCTTCCAGAGCCTGTTCCTTCTTCGCAGCCTTATCCCTCTTTGTCTTTGCCGTGTTGCGGGTGGGTCGCGGCTGTCCATTCCTGGACGGACCAGGTGAGCTCGCTCTCGAAGCTGTTGCGGACATAAGGGACGCATTGTCATGCTCACTCGTAGTATCAGGAAAATGTGCGGGGTACGGAGCTACAGATGTTGCAGAAGTTGGAGCAGGGCTTCCCATTGTGACCGTCTCGCCCTTTAGTGTCGAAGAATTAATAGTCAAAACTTTATGAATGTAGGGAGGTCTCACTGCTGATACCGCTGACACTGGTAGCGAGGGAAAATCTGAAGTTGGAGCAACATTTGGACTGGTCTTCTCAATGGTGTCCACTATATTAGTAGTAGGATTCGTGGAAGCTGAAATTGTCAAAACAGATGGCGCTGTTTTCTGCTCACTTGCCTTTGTACCCTTCTGTGCATTCGAGATTCTTGGTGTAGATGGCGCCTTGGAAGAGGAGGCAACTGATTTTGATACTTTCCTCGGTGCAGGTTTCATTTCCTTCTGTGTCCCGAGGGCTGGAAAATCATCGGTGGAGTAAGGCGTTGGAGTTGCCGGAGTGGTTGCTGCAGGGTGTGAAGGAGTTGTTGGAACTACAGGCACTGTACTAGACTGAGCTGTAGTATCCTTCAGCATACTAGAGGAAATGCTTTTGGTTTTATGTTTTGTTTGTGCTTCAGACGCTGATATCTCAAGGGCAGGGGCAAGCAAAGCTTTAGACTTGATGGGAGAAGGCGTTGATGGTTGAGACATGGCAAGTGGTGTGGCAATACGGGGAGGGTGTGCCATGCTAGCTTGTCTCGATGGTGTGAACGGAGCAGCTGCTGAAATTGTCTTGGAGGGTTTTCCAATTGGATCTTCGCGGATTGCTGGAGGAGGGTGTCCATGGGGATTTGGTAGCCCAGGTGGGAAAGCTGGAGTGCTCGATCGAGACACCTCTCGAGATATTTCACCATATCTCATGGGTGAGTCATCTGGTACACTATCTGACACCAAAGCGTCCACACTGTGCAAGATGCTTTCATCGAAAGTTGAATCCTCTAAACAATGTTAACGTTAGCGTATCTCCTTCAAAATGAGCATATGTGCAGTGATAAGTGGGCGGTAAGATTAAAGGAGCATCATCGGTTAATGCACAATGCTACTACAAGATAGGGACACGGTCACATCACGAATCCATCATCGTCTTCGATAATTGAAAGAGCGGGCTACTGAAGGTACAAAATATGTAAGAATGATATATTTCTCCAGCCACTGTCATTGGCGTGGGATCGGGGACTATAACGTACATGAGAGAAGTGGCCGCGATGAAGACGATGATGGAATTCCCGGCGTGACCTGTTTTGACCTTGTTGCGCACCCAGACGAAATAAACAGAAAAGAAACGATGGCAGCAATCCCATGAGGTCCTCTCACTCCTTTTCCAACCGTAATATGACGCCAATGCATCCGAAGCATCCATCTTGGAGCTATGCCATGCCCGCTAAAACAAATGTGTGCTATACCGAGCAACAATGCAATACCCTTTGAAGAGTTTTTGCCAACGCCATCCTTATATGTGAAAAGAAAGATCATTATCTACAAAAGCCACGCCAAATATTACGCCCAACTGACATAGTTATCTACCATCTAGGGAATCCTGCGCCGCCGCCATACATTAGGTTTGGGTTGTACCCACCTTGAGCCTGACCACCAAACAGCCCCTGTCCGACTCCGGCATTGCTCTGTTGTTGATGCTGCATTCTCGCCTGCAAGATACTTGGGTCCGCAAGATCGACTAAGCCACCTCCCCCAGAGGAGGAAGTGTTAGCATGCCTGTGCTTCTTTCCCTTCTTTTTCTGCTTTTGACCGAAGTCATGAAACGCCCCGGTCTGAGGACCGTAGAGCGATGCCAGAAGGCCTGAAGCAGGAGCTGGAGTGGAGGAGGCAGATGGGAACTGTTGGTGAAGAAAATTAGGAAACATGTTCTCACGCTTACTTGTATCAAGACCCTGATTGCCGCCAGCACTAGGACGACCCCTCAAAATTTCACGAAGCATCTCACTACCATTCTCCTTGTTAGCTCCTCCGAAAGCCGAACCACCACCCATCGCGTTACCAAATCCATGACCTTGGCCAAACATACCTCCGCCAATAGGTGGGGTGTTGGACTTCAGACCCGAAAGTCCTGGAGGAGCTGGGATTGAAGGATTAAAGGACTGGAATCCTTGTTGAGGATGACTTGAAGGAGGCATCATTGAAGCTTGCTGTTGCATCATCTTGGAATTGGCAGAAGGCTTGATGGACGATGGCCCAGCGGCACCATCTCCAGCAAAGCTGTACCGAGAAGATTGTCTGTTGTGACCTGGCTGTTGGAAGAGTGCGTTATTCTGGTTCAATGGATTTCCGAGTCCGACCGGGGATGAAATGTGGTCCATGAAGCTTGGTGGGACACCTGATGGGGATTTGAACATTGAGAGTTGTGACTGCTGCAATGGAGTGAGCGATCGTCCATTAACAGAACCCAAATTGCTGATGTTCTGGTAGTTTTGTTGTTGTCCAAGACTTGGGCCAAACGGCCCGTTGGTAGAGCCACGTTGGATTGGCATCTGAGAACTCTGACGACGTTGAAACCCAGGAGGTTGGTTGATTTCTCGTCCATTATCCTCTGGCTCGCCACCCAGTTGTATACTACCGCTCTCCGGTTCTTGTTCTTCCACAGGCTCAGGTACAGATTGAAGATCAGCCTGCGATTCCTGCTCCATTTGTAGACGCTCCTCCTCCTGTTGTTGCTCGCGCATTAAACGACGCTTTTCTCCACCATGATCATCGAAAAGTGGTGGGAATGACGCAAGATCATCTTCATGAATCTTTGGACCATCCCAGCTGAGCACATCCGAATTGATTGACCTAAGCAGTTCGGCGCCAAAAGGTTCCTTTTCAGGATGCGACACATCTTCAATCGAAGGGGTGGGTTCTCGAGCTTCGATGGGGCTAGCCTCCTCAGACGATTCTTCTTGATCTTCAACAAGCTCTGGAGTTTCTTCTTCGACAGCTTCAGGTGCGGAAGGAATAGCATTTGAGATGGCAGGACTAGGAGCAGCAGCGCTAGTAGCATGACTTCCTCTTCTACTGCGTTGCTGCTGTACTCCACGGTTGGCCCAATTAGCTGTTGATGGGAGAGCGGGGCCATCTCCATTGTCCGAATCATCTTTGCTTCCTTCACGTGCCATTGGTTGTGCAGCGGCAGCTAAAGGTTGTGCTTGTTGAATTGGTGGTGCTGCTTGAGCTTGAGTGCGGGATGAAGATGCCTTGGTCGGCAAAGGTCGTTGCGAGTTCACACTGTTAATGGACGACAAATCTTGCCTAGAGTAACTATCGTCATTGTCGCCTGGTTCGTGCAAGAACATGCAATTCTTGTTTGTGCAATTTTCATTCCGCAGGTATGCCGAACAGTATTTCGTGGTTCCTAATTGCGCTCTTAAGACTCGGTCACCGTTTGTAGAACCGTTGACAGCTGTTTTGCACCGCTCGGCATCCAACTTCGAAGCAAACGTAACATAAACTCCAAAATTTTGACCTGAGTCGTTCTGTTTGGATTTGCTGACCACGATCTTGAGGATCTTTCCATACTGGCCAAAATATTTCTCGCCGCGTAAGGTTTGGAGGAGCTCATCCTCTCGTATACTGGGACTTAGACCGTTGACATATACCAAGTTTTTCTGTACAACTCGTAAACCCGCTAGATGCTTTCGATTTAGACTTTCCACTTCTCGTTTTTGTGCTTCTTTTTGTCTTATTTCGGCTTTCTTTTTGGCGTTCTTTTGGACATTGGCCTTAAATTGAGCGACTCTGTAAATTGCGGTCAGCAGGTCGATTTCTTGACACTTTCACAATACATACTCTTCAGGTGTTACAACTTTCCATTTTATTGTCTTCTCGTCATAAGCTCTTCGACAGGCAGGACAGAGACCGTTGATATTGTTCTTGATATTATTGTAGCAGAACTGACATATCTAAGGAAGTAGAAATTAGCATTAAGCCGGCAGACAGCGTCAAGTAAATATTAATTACCTGGTAACCGCAAGGACATGGTTGAAAGTTCTTGTCGGAAAGATCGAATTCTTCAACGCAAAGTGGGCTAGTGAAATCTGATTAGCAAAGTGTTCAAAAGATACAATTTGCCCGAGCTGAAGACGGATCAACAGGAGGTATGGGGAACGTACCAGGTATCATCATCTTCATCGATGAAGCTGTCTTGAGGTGCCATTTTGAGTGTTCAGATGTGCGATTGAACAACGGGACGAAATTCCAGAAAGGTGTGAATTTGGTTCTGATACGATGGTTTTTGGTGTGCTAATGAATACAGCGCGTTGTTAAGTATTGTGAGAGTATTATTAAATTATCAATACTCTAAGTATGAGATGCGGATTTTCCGGTATCGATACGTAGAATTCTATGCAATGTAATGGTATTGTTGTGAAGTGGGAAGGAGATCAATTAGATGAGTGTGGGTGTGGTAGGAACTTCTTCGAGGATCATAAGTTAAAGTGTAAAAGTCATGTTCACTCTTGGTTTGTCCACGCTAAAATCTCGGTTATGTAAGCTGAAAGCAATGAGTGGCGCAAAAGTTACCGCCTCAGGCATCATATCTAATCTTCCAGGATCATTCAAGCACCAATCTGAATATCATATCATCGTCAATGAATTTCTAATCTGCAATTGAACTTCATACGATTCAATTTCCAAGATGGCGATGAGGGTTTCGAATAGTCGGGCTTTGGCCTCTGCCATTAGATCTACCAAAAGCTCTTTGTGCCAACCTAAGAAGCTCAACATTCGAAGCTTTGCCTCCACACAACCTGCCCGAGTTGTCGTCTCTCCGGATACTCCAAACATGCGCCATGCTCAGAGAGCTCCTGATGTTCCAGGTGGACTCCGAGTTCCTCCTGTGAATCCTGCAGATAAATACGCAGCCAAGGCGGATGATATGCACAGATATGGATCATGGCTCATGGGATGCCTTCCAAAATACATTCAGCAATTCTCAGTATGGAAAGACGAGCTCGTTATATACATTTCGCCTTCTGGAGTTATTCCTGTATTTTCATTCCTCAAATGTAAGAAATCTATGCCTAAAGATGTGACAGTACCCTTGGCCACTATCTGGCTACACTCCACAGAAAGCTGATTATTTACAGATAATACCTCTGCGGAATTTACTCAAATCTCAGATATTACCGCTGTTGACTTCCCTACCCGTGATCAACGTTTTGAAATCGTCTACAACCTCCTTTCCGTACGCCACAACTCCCGTATTCGCATCAAGACCTACGCCGATGAGGCTTCCCCCATTCCCAGTCTTTGCAGTCTCTATGACGGCGCGAACTGGTACGAACGTGAAGTCTATGACCTCTTCGGAGTCTTCTTCGTTGGTCATCCGGATCTCCGTCGCATCATGACAGATTATGGGTTTGATGGCCATCCATTACGGAAAGATTTCCCATTGACAGGTTACACGGAGATTAGATTTGATGAGGAGAAGAAACGTATTGTGGTGGAACCATTGGAGTTGACTCAAGCGTTCAGGAACTTTGAGGGTGGAACTGCTGCCTGGGAGGTATGTTCACGTTTTCTTTCCATTCCTCTCATTTTCGAGCCTTTAAAATGCATGATACTAAGATTAAATAGCAAGTTGGACCTGGTGTTGACAGAAAGCCCACCACATTCAAACTCCCTACACCCAAGCCAGAGGAGAAGAAAGAAGAACCAAAGAAATAGATTCAAACAGTCAATTGTATATAAACTTTCTGCAGACGCATTTGACATCCATACAAATATTTCTAAACCCCATACAAATGTCTATTGCAGACATGGCAAAATCTTGCATCCGCATTGCCGAAGTGATAACGGATTGCATGGAATCAGAAACCATATATGCCACTGATGATTTTAGCGCATGTGAATACATTTCTAGATGTACATTAGCACATTTGTTATCCACTTCCCGTACTTAACATGGAAGCCGCCCAAAATTCCTGTTTTCAGTATTAGTAGTATGAAACTAGGCCATCATCCTCGTCATACTTTAATACAACCACCTCCAAACACCCGGTATTTCTCATTGATTTGTTCGCCTCGAGTTACCCATTAGAATAATCGACCAGTTGATCGACGAACATGATTCCCCGCGTCAAGTTGTAAGATCATTCCCTTCTGGATCTAGTCGAAAGTTGAAAATATATAAGTCATACATCTTCAATACGTTTCCTCTCTAGTGAGATGGCTATCTGAAGAATACCAACTAGTTTACTTTTCCATGATTTTGAGTTCTCGTCTTTTCTAGCCTTTTCGATCATTTTCGACGATTTCCTGAGTCGAGCTCCTCACATGTCATCGAAATTGCCCGAGTGCTGATTGGTTGGTCTGACTGCATTAAAGTGTTTTGTTGCACATCTGAAAGAAAACGTAGAAGAGGGCAGGCATATCAGCACCCCAGATTTTTTGGGTTGTAGAGTACATAATAGGGTATTGCCAAAGATGGCATTGAAATATTCAGTCAGCATTGCATTTCCCCCCAGTGTAGCATTCATGATCATTAGTGTTTCAGTACCTAAATATGGGGACAAATTGCATCGAGTAACCACCAACCAAATATTATAATCTGAACTTATGTATATGTATATATGTATTCGACTTTTCCATCTAAGTTAACGACTATTACGATAATACTTGACACCCCCAAGTTTCAGTTTATAAATAATAACGAAATTTCTTGTTTTCCCAATCTGACAATACAATACGCTCAACTGTCAAATCCACATCATCAGTGCCGTCTGTTACACTAGTTAGTTTTCAACAATCGAATAATAGGTTAGAAGGTCCATACGTGGTAATGTGGTGCTTCTGCGGATTTGAATAGCTGGGGCCCGCCAATGTTGCCAGCACAGTATCCGATAAAGAAAATAGCATTGACGGTGGTTTTCTTGGTGAATCCTGCTGTATCTGTACGAAGGTGATAGTTAGTTCACTTGGTGTGCTAAGAGAAATAATCAAAAAGCGTATGGGAGGATTCAACTTACTGCTAGCAATTAAACTGAGAAGAAGGGGGAAGGCGGAGGAAAACAAAATCATCATCCAGCATCCGACCAAACGTCCATATCTGTTGGACGTTGGAAGTTCCTTGACCAACAATATCCCAATCAACGCAAAGATATATCCAACAACGATAATTATGAGACGAGACCTGCGAACCTTTGAAGCTGTGTAGGTCGCAGCAATGACAGCTGCAATTTGGAAACCTCCGTTGGGCATGCCAAGTAAAATGGTATCCAGTTCGCCGAAGCCAAAGGATTTGATGATCAAGGATCCGAACTTAATTCATTAGTGAAAGAACAACATTAAGGTAGTGAAGGGTTTTACATTTGAAACTACACCATTGGTAATTGAAGCTACAGCGATAATTAGGGAGATCAACCATGTTTTAGGATCAACCAGAGCCTCGATCCATTGAGATCTTGACCACTCATTTGTCTTGAAACTATGTTGTGTCTTTTGCGGTCGTCGATCGGCAATTTCTCGCTCGCGTTGAGTGAGGAATCGAGCAGTCAAAGGAGCATCTGGCAAAGTGAAATAAAGTAGGATACCCCAGGCAAGAGTAATCAAACCGAAAATAATAAATAGCCACTACATTGTAAGTGTTAGAAACCAATTCTGACACCAAGATGAAAGATGACTCACTCTCCACGATCCCAAACTTCCTCCAATATGAGCAATGCCATAAGCTAGCAAGCCCTCAAAGGTGTTGGCAATTCCGTTCCCCAAAAACCATATTCCATGTCTCCAAGCATGCTCAGAAGGCTTATACCATATTCCAGTCAACAAACTGAACCCGGGACTAACAGTACTCTCCGTGATTCCCAAAAGAACGCGGAGAACACACAATCCAACAAAGTTATTAGCAGCTCCATGACATCCTAAGACAATGGCCCAGATGACAATTGAAACCGAGAGGTACTTCGCCAACGGGAACTTGACGAAGCCCAAGGAAGCCGGATAGTTGGCTATCAGATAGCCAAAATAGAAAGCACTCCCTAACCATGAATACTCCTGTCCCACAAGCCCAGTGTCAGGTATCAAACCCATTATCGAAGCATAGTTGAGACTGCTTTTATCGAGGAATTGCAGGAAATAGGAGGCCGTCAGCAATGGCATCAAACTAATTTGTCTGTTAGATTTCTTGTACTACGTCGAGATTGTATTACTTACCGCCAGTCAATTTTCCTCAACAGTGCTTTCTCTTCTGCGGCCGTGGGATGACAATAGACCTCGCCGATTTCCATATTCTCAGTGTCTTTCCCAGCTTGAGAAGCATTTGAATCAGTGCGGACAGCGTCAGCGTCTCCACTAAGGCTCTTTCCTTTCTCAATTGAAGTCATGATCGAAGATAGAGTGTTGAATGAAATCTGAAGTCAGAATCATCCCGAGTGGGCTTTCGAGAGGTTATATCTGTGATAATTGCTCGAGGCTAAGATGGAACATGTTCAAGAGATTCGAGAGTGCCATCTTTGTTCTTATCAGCAATGATAGAACTATTACAGAAACTCATGATATCGAGCACTGGGGAAGGTTGGGGAAAATCTCCGAGACTTCGTGATACTCGGTAACCCGGGCTACTGATTCGCCAGAATTGACGACGAGATAAACCACGATGTAGTTGCCGTTATCGGCCCCATATCAATTCGTGGGACGTGCTTATCTTTCAGTGTTCACGTGATAACATGGTTGTCACCAAGGTGACTGTCTAAAGTAATGGATGGATCTGCAGGTCTGTATGAAATCATGAGCGATGTTTGGCGTGTTTGGTTACTTCAAATCGAAGAAGATCGCTTGTTGTACATACATGCATGTCTGAGGCTGACAACTGCGTAACCCCCCTTGTCTCACTTCGTTGCAAGACACCCAAAGTACCGTGTTCAATTGAAATTGAAAATCCAACAAGTACACAAAATTAATGCAATACGATATTTAGTATGTTGGAATTGGATACATTTGATCAATAAGGTTACATAGCCAAGATAATTTGTCTTACTTTACTCAAAGATATGGCCCCCAAGTTGTTCCGCTTGAAAGAAGAAATCCTCTGCAATGCTTTGCGAAGGCGATGATCAGTAATTCGACCCTGTAACCATTCTTGATGTATCATGTCATTTGTTTCAATGGCTGCAATGAACAACGACCATTGAAATTCTTACACCGGCTGTTGCGATCCTGTAGGAGGAACGTACATGGCGAATCGAAGAAGTTGGCTTAGAGCGGTTTTGATCTTAGTCGAACTTTCTGCTCCGAACGAGCTTGACTTACATCGGGCAAAATATACCCGCAGAGCGTAAAACATTGTAGCTGAGTTTGCACAATTGAGCTTCATGGCTGGTTGCAACGTCATGTCTGAAGATCCATAGTGAAACACAGCACCATAACGCTATGAAAAGTAAGTACCAGTTTTCGAATATATGATATATGTGACAACTTACTATTTCCAAAGCTGCGAAGTCTTTTTGCAGACTCTCCTGCTTTACATCTGCCTCAGTATATGGGGACTTGTGACTGAAATCGCTAATTTTGCAACATAGAATCAGCATATCAGACATCATGTCGACTGGTAAACAACTCTCAATATCTCTAATGCTTTGTGATATTGGGTATTCTGTTCCCCAATTCAGTTGTAGAGCAAGGCGAGATTCCGCTTGTACTGCTAAAAGTTGATCAGGATGTGCTTGAAAGTGGTTTGCCAAGTTAGGCTTGCATCCCAAGAAGCTCCCTTGAGCATCCATTTTTAGCAACCACATAATAATACGAGCGATCAGACTTCGCTCTGCACCATTTTTAGTCGAGTTTTGGTTGGTTGAAGGTGATTGGCCATTTATTGGTACTATTAAATTATGCTTCGTCAGATGGTCTATTGCCGTAAGACTCAGTCGGTCTAATTTTGATATAATTGTACCGTTCGATCGCGACATATACATATATATACAGTAAAAAGAAGCCAGTATTGCGAGATGATCCGCAGGGCTCTCAAATTGCAAAGCTTGCATGAGTTGCTCTGTGCCATTTTCGTAATGCTTATGCCCGTTTTGGCGAAGGCGGTTAACATTGTCAGGATTAGAAGGCATGTCGTGGAGCGAAACAGCTAATATAAGATGGAGAAGCATCTCAGAGTGCTTTAGTGCATGAATTAACAACAAGGTAGGAGTAGACCATTGCGGATCCCTGGTCGTTTGAGATAGTGAGAATGCTGTTCGGTAGTGTGTAAGAGCTAATTCTTCGTCGTTATTCAGACACATCCCATTTTCCAGCGACCTCTCTTGTGTCGACAATATGTTTGCAATAGCAAGCGGCTCAAAAGATAGAGGACTACAATGAGTGCCGGTATATGTATTCAGGCATTGAGGGTCTGGGAGTAACCATTCAGCAACCGGGTCCAATAACATGTCTGCTTCTGCCTCAATAATTGGCGCCTGGCTTTGAGATGCGCCTTCAGGAGGTCCCACTGAAAACGAAGATGCTGATGCTGATGCTGCTGCCAATCCATGGTCATATCCCGAAAGATAATGATTTAATAGTGCTTCTGATTCTTGTGGTTGTTCCTTTGATAACTGTAAAGCTGGCGAAAGTGACTGAGGAGACCAGTCAGAATTTCGAGACTTTATTGGGCCAGCACCTCGTCTTCTTTCTCTCACACTTGGTAATATACGAGAGCACGGCTGCTGGCAGTCAAGCTTCAAACGCTCGCATCTTCCGCACAAAGGGAGACGCTCATCACATTTGACTTTCTTTGCCCGACAAGTTAAGCAGCCTTGTGATCAAACTATTAGCAAGTTCTTGATTGTATTGATGTTGCGTTGCATCACTCACCGTATTTGGAACGACCAGTTGTGTTCGACCGTTTTCGTTTATGATTGATATCATCAGACATGGATGGGGAGATCGACACGATCAAAGTGTCATATGAATTGGCAATATTATATACATAGTACAATCGTACAATCGTACAAAGTGTCCTTGACTGACTTCGATAATCCCTAGATATGTTTGAACATTTGGGCTTACTGATATTAGTACAATGTATGGTATCAAACAGCATGGAATTTCCCTAGCGCGTCGATAACTGTATTCTTTGATGACAAAATTGGTACACGGCACAATGGAAATCGAAGATAGTCCACCGGACCCCCACTTTCTCCACACTGAAACACTATCAAAGGACACAGGCTCCAAATAATTAAGCGAGGGGACGTCGGTAACTGCATGGTCTGATTGGCTGAAATACACGATATGCTCTCGTATCTGTCATTTCCCCTCTTGAAGGGAAAACACACTCCTACATTTTAATACCTTTTTATCTTCACAGTCTAATAATCTCACTAATGATATGAAGTCTTCGGACTCTCGAAGTTAAAGTGGGCTTAGAAGTCGGTTTATCACGAAGAATTAAGAGCGATAGCCAACCTTTACACAATTGTTCAAGCAAAGCCTTTGACATAGACGACCTCACCAATCCTTTCATACAAAGTTTTCCAAAATCTTGTTCAATTTTTGCCTTAGACTAATTCAAACAATTTGAATCGTTAAGGTATCTCATTCTACCTCCAGCGTCATGGGTAATACTTTATCATACAACGTTGCGGAGCATAAACTCGATCTTGGCGACGGAAAAGGTTCCATCACAGGTCTTCAATATGATAAGAAGGCACGTCGGTATGCTGGGGTACCATATGCACTGCCTCCCTTAGGAGATTTGCGTTGGCGAAAACCTCAACCACTGCCTGCCGACCATACGTATACATCACATGATGGTACGCCATTCGATGCTACCAAATTTGGACCGATTTGCCCACAGGCCGCTTATATGTCAGCCAAGAAATTGGGAACCCCCGAAGAGGCATTTGGGGAAGATTGTCTAAGACTCAATATCTGGACACCTGTTGAGTCAGGCAAAGATAAGAAATGGCCAGTCATGCTGTGGCTCCATGGAGGGTGGTTCCAAATGGGAGACCCATCACATGAACCGGGAATGGATCCAACCGAACTCATTTCAACAGGAAAGTTGAACGCTATTGTAGTAGCTATCGGCTACAGACTGAATCTGTTTGGCTTTCTCGCTGGTGATGCCTTGCAGGCATAGAACGGCAGCGCCGAAACAGGCAACTATGGATTGTGGGATCAGAGATTAGCCATTGATTGGGTACGCGAGAACATTGAGAGATTTGGTGGTAACGTAGAGAACATTACCCTTGCAGGAAGAAGCGCAGGCGCTTATGCCGTACATGCAAATGCTATGTACGAGTTTCAAAACCCAACCTTTTCAGCCACATCCCCGTCATTCCACCGACTTGTCATCATGTCAAACGCGATCCTCGCACAGCCGAAGACACCTGCCGAGTGTCAAGACCAGTTTGACGAATTATGTCAGTTTTTTAATATTCCAGAAGGCTCCAGTGGTGTCGAAAAGTTGGCATTGCTGCGCAAGATAGAGTCGAAAAAACTTGTAGATGCCATTATGGAACTAAAGAATCACACATTCCGACCTGTGACGGATTCATCATTTATTCAACCAGGCATGATGGACTACCATCGCAATGGTACTTTTGCAGAAGAATTCAAAAAGCGAAATTTCAAGATACTGATCGGCGAGATGTTAAATGAAGAAACACTTTATGCTGCAACTAACGGACCTGAAGCAAACGTGGACTCTCTTCGACTTCAAGTTTCTAACTATTATGCTCCTGCAACAACGTCTCGCGTGTTAAAACACTACAAACTCCCAACTACAGAGGAGAGGAATGATTGGACGGCACTATATGGCCATATAATTGCTGATGGTCAAGTGCGCGCACCCTCTCGATTTCTGGCAAATAGTCTTTTCTTAAATGGTGTGAAAGTTGAGGATATCTGGCGATACAGGATTTCGTATCGACTATCATTCATAACAGATGCAGTAGCACCAAGAAGCTTTGGAGTAGCACATGCAATGGATAAACCTTTCTGGAAGTAAGTCTTCCTCATCAAAAACAAGCGTGAAGACGATATTTGACTGACGTATTTCTCACCCTGAATAGTTTTTCGATAATGCACGGTCCAACTGAGCAAGAACTCGTTTTGATGACGGATTGGATTCGTGACTTAGTCGCATTTGTGGGTGCTGAAAATGACCATCGATATGGTCCCAAGGAGATTGATTAGTTTAAAGTAGCTACACCACAGGGCAAGATTGAGATCCAGAAGGACACGAGGTGGAAGGAACTCTTGGAACTTGTTGATATATTCTCTGGATGAGAAATTTCAAAATTTGTTTCACAGGACAATCCTCAATTATGTACAACTTCAGTCTAGACGTGAACCCCATCAGACTTCCAAAAACATATATAACACCTCAAGTTGATCCAATATTTGACCCAGCATTCCAAGAAAGTTCCATCTTCGACATAATGTACAAGCATACTAGTACATCAGGACCTAGCAAGTGCTATTGTCGCAACATGCCGGCGATTCCTTTATACATCCGTTCTCCTTACAATTACATTTTTTAGGATCCGGTGGTAATGTAACGACAGGTGCTGATGTAGAATTCACCGAAGTTGTAGGTGCAGAAGATGTGGTTGGTTCGTCATCTACTGGTATGACATAATTGCAAATGATCGCACTAGTATCATCGGCATCAATCACTGCCTCGCCGTGGCAATTTGCAGGCCAGACTGGTTTGGGCAGAGTTGCAGGATCTGTGCTTTCGTCTCCAAGATCAAGATTCTCGACAGTAGCCTGAACATCGGCTTGCCTGGTTATGCGGTTGAGAACACGTTCATGTAGTTTTCCTGGATAGGCTGTCCCTTTGCCTGTCCACCCCCATTGTTTTCCGTACATTTTGTCGACAAAGTACCAGACGTAATTCTCCACTATATGATTGGCCACAGATCTTCTTTTGAAAGACAACACATTTGAATTTTGTTCATTCGAGGAATTGATCATCTTGAAATCTCTCACCCCTAATCGACGTAATGCTATTAAATCAATCTACTTGACGGATAGAACAGACGAATTTTTGATAGGAGATCCAGATGTTCCCCAGGACAAGAGAGGACAGGGTGATCACACTCCAAAGCGCCTGCAAGATGTAGAAGCCTGATACTACACTCTTGGCTCCTGCCATGGCCTGCGCGATTTGCACCTTAATATGGAATGGAGTATGTATTTTTTCCGAATCTCTAATGGGCCAGATAAGACATTCCCAATTACCAAAATGGCAGGTGTTGAGAACCATGATGCTTTACATTCTATCTGCGGTCTTGAGAATTTTCATCTTGCGACACAGAGTCATAAACGCCACCCACGCTCCGATGATTTTCCATGTTGTTTCGAAGGAAGGTGCTTGAACGAATTCGACTACTTCAAATTAAAGTGGTTTATTTGCAAGGGGGGTTCTATCGAAGAGCACAAGCGGAAATGGTATTCCCAGATGAATCTGTTAGAGCAGCAGGGTAAGACTACTTTCTAATTATTTTATCGAATCCAATTAGATATTCATACTACTAATCTCCTGCATCACAAGCAAAACTTACATTTATCAATTATACCCCAAACTACTCGCAAAGTCATTACTAGCTCCTATATTGTAATAGTACGAGCAATTATCACACGACCCCGTTTGGAATCTCCACAACTTGATCAACATCTTCCGATTATAGAGAACCAGTAATTCTCATCTGGCACCAGACGATTGATTTCACAGGACATTGCCAACTGGGGACTTTCTAAGATGAACTCAGAGCTCGCTTAACATTACTAACCACCCTCTTCTAACCTAGAAATTTCGAACCCTAACTTCCAAATCTCCTCTCCTCTTTTCATTCTTTCTCCTTCCTTCTCCTTAACCCTCGTTTCCCGTCTCCCCTCTCAAATTTACATCCTCCCCAAACCCCATCCTCTAAACCCCCTTACTACCTATCAACTCACCCACCCACATTACTTCCCCCCCTTCCCCCTCTCTTCTAAAATCCAATCTTCAATTAATCAAGGCCCCTCCCCCCAAACAAGTATTTCTAAATAAACACCCCTAAACCTTCAACTATGTTATCAACTGAACCACATTCGAACGTCAAATTTTTAAACAAAAAAAAAACATAATCAATATCACAAGAATAGAAACAAAAAATCAAGTTACTCATCAATTCACACCAAGAGATATCAAATATGTTAATTATTTTTTTTTCCATCAGAAGAGTCTTCTTGTGATTCCATATATGAGTAGGATATCATTTATAATTGTCAGAAGTAGACAGCAAGTTGCACGTATGACTATATTGATAGAATGTATATGTATATTGTATGTGTCTACAGAGTGGAAAGCTCTGACAGAAGAGGTTTTATAGTAGTGTGCACGTGTCACACACGTGTTGTACATGTGATTTCCAACAATAATGATATCTATCATCAGATATCTAGATTGCAAATACGTCTAGGCTCTAGACACCAGTAGTGCTTACATTACAAGTCCTCATTTTTATAAAATCTAACCCTCTCTCATAATCGCATATACAATATAAATTCCCAATTACTCTCATCAACAAAATCCTTGATAGTATATGAGTGGATCAATTCATCTACCTAATATCTAATCTCAAGACTAGTGTTTGTAGAGTAGTGTTTGTAGAAGTAAGGCTACCTAGTAAAAAGCTAAAATCCCATCCCGTCCTATCCACCAGTCCATTCCAGTCATATTTGCAAACCATTCCCCTTCAAGTTCCAGACAGGAGAAACCGGTTTACAAGCTATGCGCCCAAACGACCCACCCATGCAATTTGACTCCTTTCTCTCTCCTCTTTAACTTCCATTACAAAAACGTAAGTAGATAGAAGGTATGAAGAAGAAAATGAATCTGGCTGATGAAAAAGAAAGAAACAATTGCAAAAAAATAGCTCGTGAATACATATTGGTTTGGCTCAAAAATAAGCAAAACCATCCAAATCCCCCAGTTTTTGTTCATCCTCCAATGAGAATCAATACCCGAAAATCTTATTCCATGTTTGACCAAACCTAATGCACGCCAGATTCAGCTCAATTTTCGCCATTAACATGCGCCTTATGACAGATGGAAAGCTCCCTGTCCTTCCCTAATGGCAGTACTCATACGTCGTCGCATGACATCTAAATCGGTATAATCGGGCAATTTGAGATAGTTGACACATGTCATGACACTTGGTAAATAGTCATCGGACGAGTAGGGTGGTTCACTAGGTTTACAAACCACAGTGAACATTGGTGTAAGACTCTTGAATCCTGTGATAAGTTAGCTATCAGTTGTAGAAAAGGAATATAGGTATATATAACTAACCACCAATGGGAAGTTTTGGGCTTCCAGTTGTGAATTGAAGGAAGTCCCGACGATCTGGCAGACTGAGCTCACTCATTGTCTGGAGCAGGTTCTTCACACTCTTGCTGTCCATATGGAAGCCGTGATCTGCTTTGATAGAATCGGTCAAAGCTATACGCATGTTAGTGATATTACATCATACAATCAAAGGGAATTAAACATATTTTCAAGAGACCAATCCTCTTCAACTCTGCCAAACAACATAACCAACTTATCTGGAGTGAAGGCCCTCAAAGCAGAATATGGGAAGACTTGAGTGAAGCCTTCACGGAATGCATCGATTTGTTTCTGAACACCACTACCCAAAGTCATGTCAATAACTTTCTCAAGGTAGAGATCAACGTTATCAATGGTGACGGAGATTGAAGAGCCATCGGGAAGAAGATCAATGGCATATCCAGGAAGTGTGAAGTCTAGACTGAGATCTTCAATCTTAGCTCCATCAATTTCCAAAGCTTCTGTAGCAAGGACTTTCTGAGTTGCTGTCAAAGTTGAGTCCTCGGCGATGGCTTTCTTTGCAATAGAGAACTTCTTTATCATCTTGAGGGATTTGGCCAATTGAGGGTCGACAGTTTTGACCGTACCGAGAGAAGGTGTTACAGGGTTTAATTCGTCGCCAATGCGGAAAAATGTGGGATTGAAAGAAACATCGATAATGCGAGAGTCGATCATGGATCTAGAAACAAACTTTCCGAGCATCTTGAATAGGTGTAAAATCCTCTTTCCATTCTCATTCAATGATTGTTCTTCGCTCATAGGTGCTGGGAAAAGGCCTCGAACACCAAACGCATACTCATCGGCATCGTTATCATTCTCGCGCCATAGCTTGAGCTTCTTCTTGGAAAACTCTTTTGAAACCGATGAGTAAAACTCGAGTGTTGGCCCGAGACCAGTTCCAACCTCTTCAAAGTACTCAACCTCTAGGATACTCTGAGATGCACCATAAAGCTCCATGACTTTCAGGGCTGACTCCAAAATCTTTGATCTAGATATCCGAACTTTCTGGCGTTGAAGCCTACCTAGGAAAGGACGTTCATCGCGATGACGATCCCGACGTGACTCGTCAGCAGATTGGGCGTTCTGCCATCTAGTCATTGAACGAGCATAGCCGAAAGATGTTGATTGCAGGAATAGATGACGTGTCTCAAAAGGAAACAAGAACGGGTAAAGTCGAGCAAGATCCTCGCTCCAAGTTGGAAGACAGTTACTAGCAACCACAAGAGGTTCTTCAAGTTGTCTGTTCAACTTTGCAGTGAGCTTAGTGTTCACAAATTGTGACAAAGGCTCAGCATTTAGTTTCAAGGCATCCTTGTTATCAGCCAAAACATCATCTAGGTTGGCATTAAGAGCGTGTAAGATGTTAAGCAATCGAAGAATTGAGGATGTTGCAGGATGCTTTTCTAGCGACGCGGGAATTCCAGATGCCGTAGTTTCCGTACTGGCCTCTGATGCTCGGGAGAGAGAACTAGGTTCTGGAGGAGGTGGCCCTGGAACACGCTTGAATTTAATGGGGTGAATCGCGGACCAAACACTTCGACTTGATTGATCTTCCACCGTGTTGGCCATGGTATGAACAGCGCGGTATATAGTAGTATCATTAGCAATCACTTTGCCATCCAAACTGAACTCAATGTGCCAATCTGACGGAACAGCTTGGATTGCAGCTGCATAAGACATAGGTCTGGACGATGTGGTTGGTGTGGACAATGCTTCTTGGGCAGCAGCTGCCTGAAGTGCCGAGCTACTGCGGGAAGTACTTGGCCACGATTGAGATGGGGTCGCGACTCTTGTGCCATCTTCCTTACGGGCTGTGACCTTGCCACCTGCAGCGACTTCAAGGTTTACAGCTGTAGGATCAACAGGTGAATCCTCTTCCATTTCTTCTTCCATGTCACCGACAATGGCGTCCAGTGCAGAGCTATTTTCTAACTCCTCATCTTCACTCATCTGTCTCTCATCAGCACACTCGAGGGCGTTAGCAAGTGCATCCTCTTCTTGCATGGGTGGCGGAGGTGGAGGAGGTGGATCAGTTTGAGCTCCCGAACGCCGAGCCGAACGCCGAGCAGGTTTATCTACTGGTGTATTCGAGGTCGATTGGTCGGCCGATGCAGGGGTTGGGGCGGGACCAGACTTTGACTTTGCTCTACGAGACGTGCGGGGGGTAGATGCAGTTGGATTTGCTGCGGCTGCAGCTGCAGCGAGACTTGCCTGGGCATTGGGAATACCGGCATATGGATTGGGTAAGCCAGCTGCAGCAAGAGCAGCTAATGCACCAGAGAGGCCGTCTCTGGCTCTAGGTGGCCGAGGACGATCAGACAAGCTGATTCTGGGACGAAGGTAATCATCCAAAGCCTTGAAAGTAGCGATCGCATGAATAGAAACCATGATGTTTCTGTAAGATCTTGGAATCTCGGAATCCTCGTCAGCTACTAGCTTAAGACGAATTTGCTTAGCAAGCATTGATGCAGCACTACTCCTATTTCCTTCAAAGCTATTTGAATGAACAGTAACAACTTCAAAATGCTCTGAGCGACTCAACAAATCTTGTAATTTGTGGATAAGAAGACCAAATGGAGTCGCAGGCATATCTGCTCCAGTAATTGACTTCTTAGTGAGAGTTTGGCCCATGAAGACTTCGAGGAACGCAGATCTAGCATCGTTGGCCAGCTGTTCGTCAGGATTATTGAAAACTTCTAATAGGACTTGGACTATTTCAGAATTCAATAACTCGGCACTTGTAACACTTTGTAGAACATCGCCATCAAAATATGATGCAAGTGTTGTGAAAAGCTCAACTCCATTCCCGGGGCCTTGATGTAGATAGAAATTTCTGATGTCTGAAGCGAGAGATTGTAAACTCGTCAAGATTTTGGTTGCCTTCTTCTTCATGGCCTTGCTATTCTTCTCGTTCTCATGAATATCAAGAAACTTTTGGGCACGGGCGGCAATGATATGTACCATAGTCTTTGGATCTGATGATGCATGTCGGTGAAGCCCATCCAATGACATTGTAGAGCCACGAGAGCTGACTGGAGAAGCTGTTACATCATCTTGTAAATCGTCGTTATGTCCGATTTCATTGTCCATGTCGTCCTCGTTATTCTCATTGTCTTCGTTGTCTTCATCTGACGAGTTGTGATCTTCGTTACGCGCCTCTCCATTGTGACCAGCCTTTTCAGAGATTTTGCGATCTGCATCAGCTTCCGCAGTAGCAGGCTTAGACTCAATAGTTTCCGTAGACGGGTGTTTGTTTTCTGTCTTGGTCTCCTCAATAGTGGCTAGTTTAGTAATTTCAGCAATCACTCCTTCCCTGTAAAATTGGTAACGATATATGTCTTCAAGGCAAACGAGAAGAAGCTCTGTAGCTTGAAGTGCTGAGATCACTAAGCTAGGGTGATCTTGCTGTGAGAGAATTGCAGCCAAGAAGGATGCATATGGAACTGATCTTAAAGCCTCCATCAAAATATCCTTGTCAAGATTTGAAAGCATTCTGAGCTGAGCGTTGAGAACCTTTTGGCGAACGTGGAGATTGACGGTGCTAGAAAAGGCATCCGTTAAGGTTGGAAAGAGAATAATTGCAAATCTCTTAACCTCTTCTCTACAACCCTCTAAAAGTTCAATACGAATCTCGTTCGCGGACTTTTTTCTTGAACCAGATGATGCATTTGTTACTCCCGATGGAAGTTCGGTGTCAATATCGTCGTCAAACATTGAATTGCCACTTCGTGGAATTCCGGGTAAAAGCTCACATATAACGTTCAAAGTCTCGATAACCTGTTCTCGAGGTCTGTGGATCAAGGCTTGCATGATCACGACGCTGTCAATCTTTGATGCTACGTCTTCTGTGGCGCTGGGTGGCGAAACACCAGTCAAAATTTGATATAATGTTTCAACAACGTTCATTTTAAAAAGTTCGGCAGACAGTTTAGGACTCGCCTTTGCTGTGAAAGCAAGAACGCGAAGGAATTGTGTATGAATATTAGCACCAATAAGATTGGTAGATCCAGGGAGCAAAAGACGAAGAATGACGCGTAGTAAATCGGGGCTGACGAGTTCCTCGAGCTTGCTTGGGTGATACCTGAAGCTTTCCACGATTCGAGTTACACAAAGTGAGCCCTGCTCAACGACTTTCTGATCATTGGAGTTGAAGACGCTTAGTAAATTGGGCATAACATCCTTGACTACGTTGAATGAATCCTCGGGAATATTTCTGCAGCAATTTGCAGCAGTAGTGACAGCAGTTCTTTGTGTGTTTGTGTTATGGAAGTCAAGATTTGTTAGACAACCTGTCAATCCTCCCTCGCGGACGATTGATGCTGGATATTCAATGGATATTTTTTCTAAGGTCTGAGGTCAAAGTCAGTATTTGAAGCAGAAATCCAAGGCGTAGTACTTACACTTAAAGCCTGTTCAGCTATATCGATGAATGTTAATTCTAGAATACTCTGGCAGAGAACTGGAACAGCGCCACCGTAGACGACGTTAGCAGTGCTTGCAGGTAAGGCTTCCATCAAATTGGCAATGCATCGACAGGCAAGGAGCATAATCTCAGGATTTGCCTCCCCAAACCCGAAGTCTGCAGGTTGCATCAAAACCACCAATTCTTTGACAAAGGCATCCGGAGAAAAGTGACCGGAAAGGTTGTCTTCGGTAGAAACAAGTAGTATCTCAGAAAGTTCTTGTAGAGCTATTAATTGAATGGAAGGGTCATCTTTTTGCTTCAATTGTGTCAAAATGTCGCGCAATCGAGAAGAGACTCCAGACATCATACCACTCAAAGCTCGCAGAGTGCTTGATAACCCATGGGGTGGTCCACCAGGTCCACCAAAGCCGCCGAATGGATCGTCATCGTCATCATCACCGCCATCGTAGTCTCGAGGGATGTCGTCGTCATCGTTGTCATCGCTGGCATCATCGTCATCGAGTGGATGTGGGGGAGGTTTATCATCTGCATCGTTCATTGTAGTGTCTGTATCCTTAGCAGCAGTGGCGGATTTCTTCGACTTCTTACTGGAGCTCGGTGTGCTGCTTGAGGCGTCTGCTTGAGAGAATGTTAGCTACTTTACACTAGATCGAGTAGAATGTGAGTTTCAGTAGACCTGGCCCACCTTTCTTATTATTTCTATTAGACTTGCGCCTGGAGGAACTGGCAGCCGCGTTTGATGGTTCATTGGAAGGACCGGCAGAATCACTGTATATATTGTTAGACACTTGACCATGCTCCGAATGGATCTTGACTTTCCTGTGACTAGACATAACCGCAGGAGCTTTTGCGTTCTTTCGACGAGAAGATGCGGCTGAAGCAGGAGCAGGTGTGGGAACTTCGGTTTCTGAGACCTTCTGACGCTTTGAACGCTTGGATGGAGTTGCCTTTGTGGGTTCAGGATCCAGAGCGGGACTTGGTTCCCGCACAGTTGCTTTACGCTTTCGTGATGGGGCTGAAGAGCGACCTGATGGAGCTACTGCTGCAGTTGCTGCAGTCGCAGAAGCAGAAGAACCGGCCGATGATTCTGAAGAGTTGGCAGCTTGCCGCGCGGATGATTGTGTAATTCTGGAAGACATGAGTATTGGCTCTTGAATAATAACCTCTTAATCCATCCAACCATCGACAACTGGTGATTGACAGTCGCAAGTAGTTGAGAATGATTTAATGATTAAGAAGGAATTGTTGACGGAGGAAGAAACGCGGGTAAAAGACAAAGGTAAAGGTGGTTGTGTACCTGGGAGTAAATGAAGAAGATGAAGAGATGGAAGTCGCAGTGGAGAGTGGTCTTGATATTTCTGGACCGTTATCGTTAAATGATGTCGACTCTTGTGGCCTTTCAATATGACTCGTACCCTTTGCCATTAATCCATCAGTTCGGTTTCTAGTATAGAAGTCGCCAGCAGTTTCTTTCCGATTTATTTTTCCTTTTGAATGTTGATTGTAGAGGAAATTATAGACTTCCTTTTTGTCTTCGAAGGAGGAGTGGATGGTGGTGGTTGTCTTTCCTTTCAAGGAGTTTGTAGTGGGTGTGGTGGGTGTGGTGGTGCGGTGGTGTGTGTATAAGAGGAGCCGTGTGTTCTATCTAATAAGTAGCAAAGTACCTATCGAGCCTATGTAGGTTGTGGTGTAGGTGGAGCCGAGCATTTATTATTAGTTGAGCTCGAAAATTTAGCGGAGGGAAGCTACGGTACAGTACATAGTTCATCAACGTCAATACTTGTTCACGAACACAGCACGTTCTCGATTCGAGAGAGGAGTTGGAATGAATTTATATTGAACAGTCTTAGGAATATGTGATGTGGCGCTGGTGCTTCACCCAAGATCACGATTCACGACTTCCAATTGCATTGGCGATAGAAGGGTAAAACAATGAAATAAGTAAGCTTAAGCCATATCAACGCTTTCAAATCACCGGTCGGCGGACAATAAAGAGATTCCTTCCATACCAACCCGATGTTGCTAACATAATAACTGCAAGAACTTGCTTCTCTATGTGGGATATCCCATAACAATTCACTATTCAATTCTGTTTCGTTCATAACGAACAGAAGGGTGGATACTGGCATTGGAGGAGAACATGTTTCATCATTCGACTACCTAGATCGACATATACTGTCATTGGCGACTGAAATTATAGTATTCATTCTCCCCCAATCCTACCGAATAAAAGAATTTATACCAGAGACTAACAAGCATTCCAGATTGACACTGGAGAAAGGCACATGCCCCGTTCAAGAATCCATTCTTTCTGAGGAGTGTTGGAAGGAATATGTATTGTCTATGTCTCCTTCGTCGTATTGAGCCAAACGATCTCCTATCAGATAGTTCATCTATCAATGTATCGCTTCTCTCTCGAGCGCAGCGAGCTATGGGGGTTTGGGGGCTTGTCCCCATTCTAGTTAGATCTGATGATGAAGATCAATGAAGAAGATCAATGAAGAAGATGGACAGATGTACGACATACTATGCAACTTGAGTGGTTAACTCAAGCTGGTTGATATCCAAGATCTTCGTTGTACAGAATACATGCATGAGTTTACTTCATCGATATTGGTTGAACGTAGCTTTTGTATAGGAGAAAATATCCAATATTATAGATGTCTCTTGATATCGCGATACCACCTCCGTATCTTGCATGGCTACGTACAGCTTCATCATAGGTTATTATGCCTCTCACAATTGCTAAATACTATGGACAACTCATCTGTACCAGAGAATGCTTCCACTCACCTTCCATTCGTATCCCCAATACCCGAATTGATTGACATCATTCGCAACATACACCAAGAATATCATTGATAGCTATCAGTTACCCCAATCCTTCTTTTCATCCTTGATTCTCTTTTCCGCATGGCGAGAAGTACAAGGTCACAGATGAACCTGTTTGCATACATGTCACTATACCCCAAAGACAGTTGTAGAATGAAATGTTTGCAATTCCCCAATGTACGATTACACAGTCAAAAAGCCACCTACTCTTTTGGCCTTGAACAGAGAGCTTTGTACGAAGTATAGTAACGATACCTCCCAGGACATTCAAAATCTTGACTGAAGCAATGATTATAACTCCTATATCTCCCTGCATGGGACGATGCCGTTCGATCGACCATATACGTAGTTACTTCATGCTCCTACACCTATCTCCCAGAAACGACAACATCCTCATATTCCTTCAGCAAGTAAATAGACAAAGCCTCGACCAACAGCAAACTTGTTGAAAACCACATGCTCATTCCGGTACCACGGGTGACGGGTACCGTCTTGAGCTCGAACACTATCGGACGAGATGGATATATCTTGGGAATTCGGCTTTTCCGGGGCGGTTTCACGGGGTGGAGTGGGTTTGAAAGGGTGGTGGGGAATGCAGCATTGCTTCTGGTAGGTAAGAAACAAAATACAACCGTCTGGGTTCGGTGCAATGCAAGCACGCAAGGTTGAGCAACAGTTGGTGGTGATAGCAAGGGGGGGTCGGGAATTTGATGGCTGAATAACTTTACGGCGATGGCCGCTTCTCATAGGTAAATTCCTAGATTGATTTAGGTATTAATACACCTGAAGTTAGTCGATATGTATACAATACCTGCTTCGCACCCAATGTTATCCTAACGCTGAGGCTTTGCTCTAGGAGATGTGTTTCTTCGTGCAATATGGAGATTGCCTCATGATCATGATTCATGAACTGACCCAGCCAGACAATGATATCCGTACTCGATACCTACGCAGGGATCCGTTAGTCATCCTTATCCCGACCTCTTCATTACGAAAGCAAGCAGGTAGAGAGAGAGGGTTGAACATTTTGAAACGATTCAAGTTAGAACATCTCTCTCCCTGATTGGAGCCGAGTGCATCGTGCATTGTGCATTGTACCAGGTTCGGCGGCTTGCACGAAGGAGACGAGATAACCATAGCAAGCAATCATTGGCACATAATCCAGACCTGGCGGACCAGCTGCAAGCAAAATGTTGAGTGTATATGAGGATTCGTCAAAGTGAGTATTGTGTCTCGAAAACATCACATCTCCAAAACAAACAGCAATTTACTGGTGATTTGTACGTGAGCATCTCAACCCCGAACCAATTTGAAATCCTCGTCGCGATCAACCTGCGATAACTCCGTACCTACCTGGTACAGTAGTTTGATTGCCTCTTCCCTAGTGTTTTCTAAGTTCCGGTACATTAAAGCGTAGCAGCGGGGCTTTGCGCATATCTCGAGCCATCCCACTATCTATCTCTGATCTCTTACTCCTCCAACCGATATTATAAAGTTCACTAATTCACCGACATCGAAAAGTCTTAATTTTTGATTTATTACTTACAAATCTCTTGACCCTCACAATATTTATATCTCATCTATTGAACGTTAAACATCAACCTCAAAGTCGAACAAAATCAGAGACAACGGCGTACTTTATTCTTTGTCGTACTCTGCGAAGAGCGACTGCTAGAAATATCTTCAACTCATCGCAATTCCTTCGCAATCGATCCCTGCTCTTCCGAAATTCGTCATCCAGCCTTTGCCCTCCACCCAAAATCTCGAGATTCTTTTCCACATTTCCTCCAAACAATAGCATACAACCTCTGAATCACCATCTGAAGATGACTTCCAATCCTACCGCCCAGGCTATTCCTGCGCAAACTCTCAACAATTATACCTTCCCAACCGATCGTCTAAGACTCACCCAAAACCACCCCGAGAAGACACCCTTGGTGTTGGTAGCCTGTGGTAGTTTTTCACCTATAACCTACCTTCATTTGCGAATGATGGAGATGGCTGCCGATTATTGCAAGTTCAACACAGAGTTTGAACTCCTCAGTGGCTATTTCTCACCTGTATCCAACTTTTACAAGAAGGCAGGCCTGGCAAGTTCGGAACACCGGTAAATCTCAAACTCCACATTGTATTCATAACACTAGCTAATACCTGCAGACTCAATATGTGCGAATTGGCTGTACAATCTTCAAACTGGCTTATGGTGGATCCTTGGGAGGCCTTACAAACAGAATATACCCCAACTGCCCTCGTACTCGACCATGTCGAGCATGAAATAAACAAAGTAATGGGTGGTGCCATTCGACCAGATGGATCTCGAGTACCTGTTCGCATTGCTTTATTAGCTGGGGCTGATCTTATCGAAACAATGAGTATTCCAGGAGTTTGGAGCGAGGCGGATCTTCAACATATTTTGGGACAATATGGTACTTTCATTGTTGAGCGTACCGGCACGGATATCGAGGATGCTCTTGCAAGTCTCGAACAATACAAACGCAACATCTACGTCATTCAACAACTTGTCACGAATGATATTAGTAGCACAAAGATCAGACTGTTCTTAAGGAAAGAGATGAGTGTACAATATTTGTTACCTGCTCCAGTCATCGAGTACATCGAAGAGCATCGCCTTTACGAAGAGGACGGTGCATCATCCATCAGCGCAGGCAAATCCAAGGCAGCAGAAGGGTCAGGCCGGGCATCACCTGCAGTGGGAGATTCCAAGCTCAAGAATTAAGGAGGAGATCTGTGATTGCGGAAGAACTAGAGCGACAAGAACGAGTTATGATTATACGAACCAGTTACAACTGGAAAGTCATTCTTTTAGCCTGATAAACATATCATCTGGCTTTCATAGCCATGGCTTAACTTTCCAGGAATACTGGCAAAGACCGATTCCATGCATGTTAAAAATTCGATTGGATACCGATTTGGAATAAGGCGGGCATTTGAGCATTTCAGCCGGAGTTTGAGGAGCGTTTTTGGGATACGGTTTAATTTATCTTTTTTTAAATACTAGATGACTGGCAATTCATGCCGTCGACAGCATAATGTTATGAAGGTCATATAGAATGAGTCTATAGAGCTCCATTACCAGCGTTACCAAACTTTTTTCTTCAGCATTGTCCTGCAGCAGCGTGTTCAATATGCATTTTGATGAGAAACTGTCGACATGAATTTGATGCATAAAATGAAGCAATCTTTAGAAGAAAAGTCACTAACTCGCTGCTTGATTATGTAAATGGGTGAGTACCTTGCGAGTTTGTTGGCCAATATGAAACCAGGATTCAAATGATACGCGAAGCTCTAGAACGACGAACTAGAACTATGACAGCATTGGTTGGTGGCTGGGACGCATCTACAGTACTGATATACAGACAACAATCATCAACTCTCCAATACAACGATACGATATCAAATCAATAATTTATTTATCGATCGTCAACCTCAATCAATAACTAGTTTATTAATTTGACATTTATTTCCATACTGACACCCGGTCTCTCTGTGCACTAACTCCATCCGCTTCGTCTGTGTATCATCGGCTCTACGCCTTCATAGATCGCGACGCTGGGCGGCGCATGTAAACAGACGCAGTGATGCGGCATTCCTTCACTTTGATCGGACTTCTCACTGCAGCTCTCGCAGCAAGCGAAGGATTTACACCGAAGCACGAAGCTGGAAGATGTTCGATAAGGGGCAGCTGTGGGAAGGATAGTTGGTTTGGTCCTGAGCTCCCTTGTCCGGATAACGGGCTCGCAAGAGAACCGGACCAAGAGGCGAGGCAAAAACTGGTCGAGCTATGCGGTCCGAAATGGAGTACGGGACCTGTTTGTTGTGAGGGGAGTCAGGTATGTGGGAACGTTTGAAATGGGTCGGGAGTTTGCTAATGGCTTCACAGATAGATGCTCTTGCAGATCAAATCAAGAAGGCGAATCCAATTATATCCTCTTGCCCGGCATGCAAAGAGAATTTTTACAACACCTTTTGTACATTTACATGCTCGCCAGATCAGTCTCTCTTCCTGAATGTAACGGAAAGAAAGCAGATGGGTGATAAAAAGGATAATAAATACATCGTCACAGAGCTAGATCAACTTATTTCTGAAGACTATGGGTCTGGTTTCTTTGATAGCTGCAAAGATGTTAAGTTCGGACCAACAAATTCAAATGCCATGGAATTCATTGGAGGAGGTGCAAAGAATTACTCCTCATTCTTAGCATTCCTGGGACACAAATCTTTATTAGGTTCGCCGTTCCAGATCAACTATCCAGACCCTAGCAAATATCCGGAGGAGGGGATGAATCCGTTATCTATGGTGCCCAAGAAGTGTAACGATGAAGACCCAAACTTCCGATGTTCTTGTGTGGACTGTCCCGCAGTCTGCCCGGCTTTGCCGGAAGTTTCAAAGTCTGGGTCATGCCATGTTGGATTGTTGCCATGTCTTTCTTTCGCAGCTATCTTCACATACAGCATGGTATTACTACTAATTGCCGTTGCTGTGTTTGGTCACATAGCTTGGGCTAAGCATACCAAAAGACGTAATGAAAGATTGCGACTTCTGGAAGATGTTGCCCCAAGTGATGATGACGATGAAGGTGACATGGTCCATAATGGAGCCATGTATGACCGACCTCAAAGAATTTATTGGATCAATACAGTTTGTGACACTGCCTTCAGTCGTCTTGGCTTCACAGCTGCGAGATTTCCAGCTATCACTATTGTAACGAGCATAATTATAGTTGGAATCTTGAGTTTAGGTTGGACAAAGTTCGAGATTGAACAGAATCCTGCACGATTATGGGTCAGCCCATCATCTTCTGCTGCTCAGGAGAAAGCCTATTTCGATTCAAATTTTGGACCCTTTTACCGTGCTGAGCAAATCTTCTTGGTCAACGATACTAATCCATCAGGTCCTGGTCCTGTCATGAGTTATGATACATTGAAATGGTGGCTTGAAGCTGAGGATCGAATCAGAGGGTTGACTGGCAAACAAACCGGTACTAAATTCAGCGATGTATGCCTGAAGCCCCTTGGCGATGCTTGTGTCGTTCAATCTGTAGGAGGTTACTTGAACGACGACATTTCCAGTGTAGGCCCGGATACATGGGAGAAAACTATTCGATCATGTGCCGAATCTCCTGTTAACTGCCGTCCTGCTTTTGGTCAACCGCTGGATCCTTAAATGATCTTTGGTGGTTGGCAAGAATCTGGCGATGTCATTGATGCTACTGCCCTCATTATCACCTGGGTAGTGAACAATGATGACGAGGGGTCATCTCAAGTCGAACATGCTATGGATTGGGAGGCCTCCCTTCGAGATGAGTTGTTACGTTTGCAGATTGAAGCAAGCGAACGTGGTTTAAGACTTTCTTTCTCAACTGAGATAAGTCTTGAGCAAGAGCTTAATAAATCTACTAACACTGATGCAAAGATTGTCGTCATTAGTTACATCATCATGTTCTTTTACGCATCTTTAGCTCTCGGCTCGACAACAATCTCATTCCAAACATTAATGCGCAACCCAGCTAGCTCTTTGGTCCAATCTAAGTTCTCACTGGGAGTAGTGGGTATTTTAATTGTGCTGATGTCTATCTCAGCATCAATTGGTCTTTTCTCCTTTGCAGGCGTTAAGGTTACGCTTATCATCGCCGAGGTCATCCCGTTCATTGTTCTTGCAGTTGGTGTCGATAACATCTTTTTGATTGTACACGAATTTGAGAGAGTCAATACCAGTCATCCTGATGAAATTGTTGAACACCGTATCGCCAAAGCACTTGGAAGAATGGGTCCATCGATTCTTCTATCAGCATCTACTGAGACTATTGCATTTGCACTCGGTGCTTTTGTTGGTATGCCGGCAGTTCGAAACTTTGCAATTTATGCTGCAGGCGCAGTATTCATCAATGCTGTTCTACAAATCACCATGTTTGTTTCTATTCTCAGTCTCAATCAACGACGTGTTGAAGATCGTCGTGTAGATTGTATTCCTTGCGTTCAGATCAAAACTGCAGGTGTTCACCTTGGAAATGGAAATGGAAATGGAAACTCTTACTCCAGATTCTACGAAGGCTCTGATGAAGGCTTTCTTCAAAAGTTCATTCGCAAAACATATGCTCCAACCTTACTTGGTCGCAAAGTAAAGACCGCTGTTGTTGTTGTCTTTCTTGGAATATTCGCGGCTGCGGTTGCATTAATGCCTGAAGTCGCTTTGGGGTTAGACCAGCGTGTGGCAATTCCAGACGGATCATATCTCATTCCATACTTCAATGACTTGTACGATTACTTTGATTCGGGACCACCAGTGTATTTCGTTACTCGGGAGTTGAATGTTACCGAACGTAGCCATCAACAACAGCTATGCTCTCGTTTTACCACATGCGAAACCGAATCTCTTACCAATATTTTGGAGTCCGAAAGAAAGAGGCCATATGTTTCCTACATCGCAGCTACTCCTGCTAGTTGGATCGACGACTATTTCCGTTGGCTCGATCCTTCTCTAGACTCATGTTGCGTTGAAGGTCGTTCAGCTTGCTTTGAACATCGTGATCCAGCATGGAATATCACTTTACATGGTATGCCCGAAGGTCAAGAATTTATTCATTACCTAGAAAAATGGATTGCTTCTCCCACAGATGAGGACTGTCCTCTTGGTGGTCAAGCTGCTTATGGATATGCTCTGGTTATTGATGCAGAAATATTTACTATTCCAGCAAGTCACTTCCGCACGAGTCACACCCCACTCCACAGCCAAGAAGATTTTATTGCCGCCTATGTCTCTGCTCGTCGAATCGCAGATGGTATGAGTGAAAAGTCTGGTCTAGAAGTTTTCCCCTACAGTGTTTACTACATATTCTTCGATCAATACACCACAATCATTAGTCTCACGGCAACTCTCTTGTGTTCTGCCTTGGTACTCATTCTATTCATCTCTTCAATTCTCCTTGGATCTCTCAAAACAGGCGCTGTAGTCACAGTGACAGTCATAATGATAGTCACCGATATCATTGGCACAATGGCTCTCTTCAACGTCTCTCTCAACGCAGTCAGTCTCGTCAACCTCATCATCTGTGTTGGAATCGGCGTGGAATTCTGCGCCCACATCGCCCGCGCATTCATGTTCCCCTCGCGCTCCGTCATGGAAAAGGCGAAAAATAAATTCCGCAACAAGGATGCGCGCGCGTGGACCGCTCTTGTAAACGTAGGTGGGTCAGTCTTCAGCGGTATCACAATTACGAAATTGGTAGGCGTTACGGTATTGGCGTTTACGAGGAGTAAAATCTTTGAGATTTATTATTTTAGAATCTGGCTTGCGTTGGTGGTTTTTGCAGCATTGCATGCGTTGGTTTTCTTGCCTGTGGCGCTTAGCTTGGTGGGCGGAGAGGGCTATAGAGATAGTGGGGATGAAGGGGGGTTGGAGGAGGATTTGGCGGAGAGGAGATACAGAGCGCTTTTGCCGGATGATGAGAGTGATGATGAGTATTAGGTTTGGGGCTAATGGGTGCCATAACGGAGACGACGCTTGATGTATCGTGGATCATATCATATCATAGTCGGAGTTGGAGTCAGAGTCAGAGAGGTGTAGCAGAGAAGATAAATTTGTAAAAAAAATACATGAGAGAAGGATATGGCGAGGTGGATGGATGCTGGATATATGGTGTGTAAGGCACATGGGGATTTGACGAGTAGATCCGAGATGGATGATGGGTGGAGAGAGGGGGGAGGGATGGTAATGAGCTTGCTTGGATGGACTCTTACTAGTATACGTGCATGTATGGATGGATGGATGGGTATATGAATGGGTAAATGAATGGGTAGGTGGGTACACAGTGTAATAATCAAATCACAGCAATCACAGAAATTACAGTAATGAAATTTATTTTTCACTCAAAGTTTCTTTTTTTCGTTTTGTTCTTAGATATGGTGATAGAATATTGAAATAGATATGTGTATGTATGTATATATGTATGTATATATATGTAGTATATTAGATATCTATCCCTCTCTAAACTTTCTCTAGATCTCAGATATAAGAGTGCGTGTATGCGTTTACTTGAAAGAGATGGGGTTTCGAACGAATGATGTTATTGAATTTATTCGTTAGTTAGATCTCATCCGGACTTTGGACTTTGGACTTTGGACTTTGGACTTTGGACTTTGTGAGCCTCGCCTCAAAAATGGATGGATGAGTGGGTGAGTGGATGGGCGTGTAAGGACTTATAGGTTACGTGCATTATATGTAATAAAATGAAATGACGAAACCATGTAATGACGAAACGATATGAAAATTAAGAATGTGCGGAAGTGGAAGACAAAATCGTGTATTGTACTAGTTAGTTATACTATAATGTCTTTATTTTTAATCTTGACAATCTGGACAATCTTCTCAATCTCTATTTATATACATGATTTTCTAAAAAATGAAAAAAAAAAAAAAAAAATGAAAAGAGTTGGAAAGATTTAGAGATCCTATTTATTCCATCGAGGAAGGAGTATGAATTGTGAATTGTGAATTATGAACCATTGTATATGATAAAATCAATGAATGAGTTATTATGTTAGTTAGAGACTAGTCCTTTTCTTCATCTTTCAAGATAATCAAATAGCGAAAAAATGAACTACTATCTACTACAAATTTCAAAAAGTTGATACTCAAAGAACGTTTGATAGATGAATTAATAAGTCCATATATCTATCTATCGACTACTATACCAATTATTAATTTCCTGAGTCACAGTTTACAAACTAGGTAGGTAAGTAGTTATTCTCTTCATATAACTTCTCATTTCTACATCTCGATTCCCTTCCCAAAAGTTAACTCAACTCAACTCTTCACCTCCCCCAACCAAACCTCCTCGCCATCCTCCTCCCCATACACCTCAACATAACCGGATCAATTTTCGCCACCGGATGCGGCCGATGAAAAATGATTTTTCCACTACAGTTTACTAACGCTCTCTCTCCACTTCCCTCTCCATCCTCATCCTCTCCCATCTCTCCTTTTTCCAACCCTGCAAACTCCCTCTCGAACCCCACCGCACTACCCCCTTTATTCCGCGCGCAAAATCCTATGTCAGACATACTATGAACGAAAAGATCCCACTCGATACTCTTTGTGGTGCGTCTTTGGCGGTGTAGGGATACATGTGGGAGAGCATTTCGTAAGCGCGTTTTGTGACGAGGATTTTGGGGGGTGGAGAGGGAGAAATGGTTGTGTTTGCTAGGCGGTTGGCGAGATCTTGGTGGCTAGTTGCAGAGGGTTGGGTATCGGCAGAAGGGCGAGTTTTGTCTTTTGCTTTTGTTTGGGTTGGAAGGGTTGGAGTTGTGTCTTCCGTGCCCCAATTTTTTGTGTGGGAAGAGCGGCTGATTGGTACTTCCAAGCTTTTTGGTTGATCGGGTTGTTCTTGTTCCATTCGATCTGGGCTATCAACTGCTATTCTTCGGCCTGGGTGGCACTTAGGTATTCTTGAGTAGTAGTGGCACTGATACACTCAAGCCCTTCAGCCATCTCGGCTTCGGTGAAACCATTCTGCTTCCAAACCATCGCACAATCCTTCCGACCAGTGGGGGCTTTAATCTCATGAAAATTCTTGATAAGTGTATCTCTTAGCTTGGAACAAGCCTCAATGGTGAAATTACTTTTGACATTAAACGCCTTCCAAGTTTTTCGGTTCTCTGACTTTAATACCTCATCCAAAGCTCTAGGTCTGTTCAAGGGTCGATGTAAACGGATGGCAGCCAACAATTCATGAGAAGCGGCTAAATCTGAGAGGAGATTTGATAAAACCTCATCTAGGCGAGACTTTTCTTTGATATTGCTTTTAGCCAGGTGATTCTCTAAGATAGAGAATAACAGTGCATGATCTATGGGTATTTCTTTTTGACATGTGTTTAGGTTTTGTTGTATGTCCAGGTTGACTTGCAATTGGACTAAACAATAATCTAAGAGCTCATTTTCAAATGCATATTTTGGATCAGAAAGCAAGCCGTTCTTGTGGTTCACTTCGTGGATAGCAGGTCCTTGTTCTTGGGGTTTTCTAGTTGTCGTATAAATGTGAAAGAACCCTGGTCTCTGTGGAGTTGTCCTTCCAAGGAGATCGCCACGGCGGTTGACATCGTTCACCATCAAGAGTCTGGATAATAATTTAGTAAGATTCCGTGTCAAATACTTAAGAATTTGTGCAGATGATCGGAAATTTTAAACCAACTTACTCTAGTGCACCCAAGGCCTTATCGTATTTAGATGGAAGATCTTCGATATTATCTCGAAATCGATCATGGATTGATTTGAACCGTTCGCATCCATTCTTTACCCAGCCCCACCTCCAGGAAGACTTGATGGCTTCAGTAATACCCTGTACAATCAGCCAAATAGCTCCTATATCTTTGGCCGACTCATAAAAACCTCCATGGCACATGTCCAGAATATATCGTTTCATGTATGCTGGCTCTGTTTGCAATAGCCAAAGATGATCAACGGTTGCTTCCAATCGTGTTTGAGCCAAAGAGATCAAATTGGTGAAAAAAAAATGGAGGCGATGAGAATGCTTGATTGGTGTATGGTGACCACAATTCCACGACATTACTATGCCTGAATCCCAGCGAAACCACAGATTTCCAATTATCCACTGCAAGTGGTGTATTCTCATCGATTTCTTGAGGTATACTGTCAACAACCCTTCGAAGTGAAACCATCAGATGGGCTTGAGCCTCGAGAACAAGACGTGCTTTGGGAGATTCAAGAATACCCCCTCTGTATACCGGACCAACTCCCCAATCCACCACTTCCCCATACCTGAGACCATACATCACAATACATTTGGCCGAAAAGTCAACGTCGAAGTGTCCGCCAAGAAAAAAAGCTGTCAAGCTATCGCAAATCAAATGACGTCCAGTCCTGGGGAGCACATACCGTTCGATTGCACAACAAAGCAAAAAGAACAACGGGATTGGTTTTGAGGACTTCCAAATTTAACCAATTTAGGAGAAAGTGATGACGAGTTTCTCGAGAGCGCATTTCCATCTGCCCATCGCTATTTATGGGTGGAATATCCTTGCCTTCAGAAGTGAAACCATGACATGGGATGATCCATCTCTTCTCGCACAAATTTGGAATAGCTTCAAGTAGCAGCGCCTGACGTTTATCTTGGCCTTTTTTCTTCCACCTATTGATGATAATATCCCCGTGCTTGGCGAGTATTTCAATCAAGTATTTGCGATGCTGTTGTATTCTCTTCATGTATGAAGCAGCAAATTGTTTGGCCTCGTCGTTGGAAAGTGAACGTCGATAAAACCAGCCAGGATTCATCTGCTCTTGGCGTATATAGAAGCTCTGCTCACAATCGACGCAGGTACCTGTAGGGTTGGAAATTTAGTAACAACCTCACAAAACCCGATTCTTGAAAATAGCGAGGTTTCAAAAGTATTTTGGGAAGCAGAGATGAAGAACCATACAGGGATTTCAGATCGAAGCATAAATTTGGGAAAGAAAAGCTTGTCCTAATCACATGGCGGGTCGCAGATAGATGCTTCGACTTCTTTTCTAGATGCGACACCAGGAATTCCTAATCCTCGAGAGGGTGCATCAATTGGACGGCTGCCACAGAGGATTGGAAGTTTTCGTTGCATCTCTATTGAATGAATGAATGTATGAGTGATTGATTTTTTTAGCCAGCTTACTGCATGACCTTTTACGTCGAACTGTGGCAATCAAAATAATGGATAGCGTCAAAGTTTGTAAATTCTGGTCAAAAATTCCACAGAAACAAGATCGAATGCTCGGTTGCGAAAAAAAAAAAAAAGATTGAAGGGTGGCGGGAAAGTTCTTGCGATGACATTGTTGAAAAAAATCTCCTAGGCAACTAAGTTGAGAGTACCTCTTCGCCTAAAAGTCGTTGAATCTATTCTCGTCTAATATGTTTGGGTTCAAATACCTCGCGGGCGCCTGTAACCGTTTGGGCCCAGTGCTCCTGCTCTTTGAAAGCTTATCATCGAAAGTTGCAAGCGCGAATTTGTCCCCATATCAGAGATCGAGAGCAGTACATTGTTAAGTAGTCCCAGGGCCTTTGAATGATATCGCCCAGCATAAGAGAAGAAGAGGTTATGATGCTCAAGTGGGTAAATTGCTAAAGAAGGACGACGGAGCAAAGAAGAACGGGGAGGAAGGATGCTGCGAGGGTTCCTACAATACTGACGTGAATTCGTAGTGTGCATAATTGACCACCACATTAGGTAGATTGTAGCGATTGCCAGGTTCTGACGGGAGAAATACTACATCGGCGACGACAAAAGTCAAGGTGAAGTTGGTAAGAATGCTTGATGTAATCCGAAGTCTCGGTTTGCTTGAAGAATAGTGAAAGATTTGCACTGTGGGGAAAATCGAATTGATTCATTTATATACCGAGTGGTTATCGGGATATTTCAAATTATCATTCGCAGAGAGATCCGAGATCCTTGGAGTGCGCTCTGTGTAGGTGTCAATAATATAGCTTGCGGAGCCAGGAGCTAAGAGTCAAAGATTTGTATTTGTTGGAAGCATTTGTAACAGTCTTTCTCAAGGCTTGAATAAGAAAGCTCGGATCTTTGAGGATGACCAGAGAAATGAACGATTGAACAAATTAAATTCAAGTTCTCAGCAACTTTGCATGGCATTTCATTCCATTTGATGAAGAGATGTCTCAATGATCCGACTTGAGAAAAACATCTGTAGTGAAATTTTAAGAGTCTTCTTGGATGTGGTAGATAATCCTATCACACTCGAAATTCACACGCAGCATCCCTCACCAGTATAATATCGTAACCAACACCTAATCATGATGGGCTCTATTCTATATCTTCCACATTGTATGTGGGTCAATCTCCAACAAGATGGTTACTACCAACTGTGAATTGCAACCGTCTCGCCCGTCATGTATTGCCCGGTCTAAGAGGTATTTATACACCGTTTTGCATTGGAAAGCAACGAGGGTTTAAATCAAAGACACAAACATATATCGTGTGCATCTAGACAACTTGTCCATTGATGAAGAAGTACATTGAATGTTGGTGACAGTGAAGGGATGAGAGCGTGTTATAGAAGCCAGCAAGCATGAATTGAGTTTGATCAGTAAAGCTATGGGAATTCCGATAGATCTGAAGCTTGGTATATCACATTTAATATGGCCACTGTATCAAATCTGTATCAAACTAACGTCAGAAGGTGCTTCTCCTATCACTGATCATGAGGTAGTTGCGATATCGCTGGTCGTCATTCCTATGACAGTGGGGGCACGGACTAGTGGGACACTCCTAATTTGATTTGTGTTGTTTTGCTTCAAAAGATACATAAAAATAAAGATATCGAAGAAGAACCGTTATGTTGACAAAGTTGGAGGGTATTCCAGAGAGATCTTTGTTGAAACACGTTGTCGCTCAACCACTCTTGCTTATTAATATTTCACCCCTATCAGCTAGCCAGCATATTAGCTCCGATATATGGTGCCCTTTGATTTCTCGGCTCATGACTTCATCATCGTCCGAAATCCCACCCACCACCACTTCATTCTTTCGTTAGTGAGTTGAACCAAAACTCTAATGATACCTACTTAAACTTGAGAAATACCACAGAAAATGTCAATATCCCATAGAATCATGTTATCTACTTGTTATTTTGCTTCTCTTACATCTATTTATAATAATTTATTTCCAACAGAGTCTCCTTGAATATTGGTTTGAGTGAAAGAAGAAGAAAGAGTTTATTGATTGAGATAGAGTGCATTGTGTTGTGTCTGTGTGCGCAATTTGAAGAACCAACGTCGAAATTTGCTTTGCTTTGCATTGTCGCAACTATGGTGAATACCCAAGAGCTTCTGGCTCAAATGGAGGTATGTATTCTTAAACTCATTCATTCATTCACTATCTCATTTCATCTCGAATATTCTCCTTCTTTGGTTGTGTACAATGTTGACGAATGGCACAGACAGAATATTGTCCCCCACTCGACAACAGTACGTTTCGTGCAATAATCGCAGATTACGATCTCTCCAATAAAGAGCAAATTCAGACTGCGCGCATGGTTTTGGACATGATAAGGAAAGATGCAGAGTTTGAAGAAGCTACTGGCTTTGATCCGAGTGGAACTTGGGGCGGAACATACACAAATAGAGGGGAAACTTCAGCAGAGCAGAGTTCGCAGAATGGCAATACCAGAAATGACGATGCAAGCACAAGTAGTAAAAGTGTACCTGGATGGAGTAGTTCTACAGACGATACATTGAGTCAAAGGACGTCCTCACTAGATCTTTTGGAAGGATTGGACTTTCCGGGCAGCGAATATTCTTACAAGGGGACTGACTTTACGGATTCTCTTGAGGGAATGGATATGAATAGTCAAGAGGATTTCTTACTTTCGACTTTCAAGACTCTGAAACCTTTTGATGTCAAATATTCCCTGAAGAAGTCCAAAGGAAATGTTAATTTGGCAATCGAGGATTTGCTCAATCTATCCTTCCTCGATGAAACAGGATCGAGGAGACGTGGTATTGAAGCTTTCTCTGAAAGTTCCGCATTACCTAAAACCCGAAAACAAAAAGGAAAGAGAAAAGGTCGAAAGACTGAAGCCTCTGAAAGCAGTACTGTTGCAGACGATTCACCTATTTCTTCTGAAGCGAGTAAATGGGAGACGGGCAGAAAGGATGTCGAGTTCCTATCTACCAGAACCGGCATACCTATGCAACAGATTACTTCATTGTACCACAATAATGGAGCTTCTGTCAAAGCGACAATCTTATCAATCATTGAAAACTATCCTGCCACCGATATGGAAGAGGAAGACCCAATAATCGAAGTGCAAGCAATGGAACTTGGGGAAGCTTTCCCTTCAATTAAACCCTCCCACATACTCGTTCTCACTCAAATCACATATCCATATACAGCCAATGCGCATGAACTGGCAAATGCACTCATAGCGACTCCTATTTCCAAGCCAGGCAAACCAAACCTTCAAATTGAAATCCGACATGTGCCGCTCAATATCGACCCCTCCCCCACGATTTTATCAGCTTCAAAACAATACTCCTTAAATGCTATCTACCCCACGCATTCCACCTCCTCTAATCCTGGTACACCACTCTCTCCCTCCACAGACCCAAGCCCTCACGTCAATGCACGTAACACAGCTTTCCAAAAAGCATCCGCTGCGTACAAAAAGTCCAAATCCAATCCTCTGATGGGCGGCGCAGCAGCTTATTACTCCCAACTGGGACGAGATGCCAACGTTCGTGTTAAAGATGCCGAAAGTGCTGCAGCGGACGAATTAGTCATGAGTCAATGTTGGAGCGGCGGTATAGATTTACATGGAGTTGGAGTCCGAGATGCAGTGAGAATCGCAAGAGAGAAAGTAACCATGTGGTGGGTTTCAGAGGAACAGAGAAGAGTCAGCGGTGGATATACACGAGCGGGACCACAACAGGGATTCAAAATCGTAACGGGTGTGGGAAATCACAGTGAAGGTGGAAAAGGAAAGTTGGGACCTGCTGTCGCGAGGATGTTGATTAAGGAGGGGTGGAAAGTACAGGTCGGGAGCGGCGCATTGCTTGTTATGGGGGTGGCGAGGAAGTAGGAATATCTTGGGTAGATCATTTTGTCTGGGCGTATAAAAGTAGGCGCACTTGATGGAGTCGTTTGGTCGTTAGGTGATGAAAAAGGGCGTCTCAGCGATTGTGTGGGTGGACGATGGAGTTTGAAAATTTCTCAGCGAACTTTTTTTTGCTTATGAATATGAGCGTGTAAAGTCTATTGAAAATTTATGCATAGATAGATTTTATGAGCGTCATTAGAGTAGATTAATGTACTCAAATTATACATAACAGTTTACTAGTAATGATGGTGATATTTAAACAAGTGATCAAGATGGGTGTCGCTGAATGCAAATGCTACGCCTGAAGTACTCAAGTACCTAGGTATCTATTGTATCTCTCGCTAGTACATGCTAGTGCTAATGCTAATGTATCCTCAGTTACAATCATAATCTCATAATCTCATCTATGCATCTCCTTTCTCCCTCTCACACGCACAATCTATATCTCACAAACTCCATGGACTCACTTCAAACTACCCACACCCCCTTCAAACTCACCCACATCATATTCCTCAGGATATTCCTCCATAACCGACCTCAACTCTTCCATTTGACTCTTCAACTCCGGTGTCATCTCCTTATACACATCCTCAAACATACTTTTGATCGGGGGTTTCTTTTCCTTCTCCGCTTCGCTCAGTTTCTTCAAAACCTCCTTTTTAATATTCGTCCTCGCCTCAATCTCCTTAGCTTCATCCCATACATTTCTCTTCTCTAGATATTTCCGCAGCCGCGTGATCGGGTTGTCTCTTCTTTTCCAATCTTCGACTTCGACGCGCGCGCGGTAGGCGAAGGAATCATCCGAAGTACTATGGTGGGAAATGTGGTAGGACATTGCTTCGATGAGGACAGGGCGTCCGCCATCTTTTAGAGCGAGCTCGCGCGCTTTCTTGGTCACTTGGAGGACGGCCCAGATGTCGTTTCCGTCAACGCGGATGGTGTCAATTCCGTAGCCGGTGCCGCGACTGGCGATACCGTCGCCGCGGTATTGTTCGAGGGTGGGGGTGGAGATGGCGTAGCCGTTGTTGCGACAGATGAAGATTACGGGACAGGAGCGGGTAGCGGCTATGTTGAGGGCACCGTGGAAATCTCCTTCCGAGGCGGCTCCTTCGCCAAAGTAACAGGCTACTACCCGGGGAGGAAGAGAAGGATTTTGGAGACGTTGGAGTTTTAATGCATAGGCTGCTCCTGCGGCATGGGGGATTTGAGTTGCGAGAGGAGAAGAGATAGAGTGCTGCATTTTGTTAGCTGTTCGGATTCTATCCCTTCCCATCTTTTTTACGTCAAATTTTGGGCAAGATCAAAAAGAATACTCACAATATTCAACTCCTTACTCCCATAGTGTACCGGCATATTTCTTGCCTTGCCTTTATCCTTTCTATTGGCAAACAGCTGACTCATAAATTCATCCAGCGTAAATCCCCTCTGCATGAACACACCCGCCTCTCTATATTGGCTAAAAATCACATCATCCTTTTCCAATGCCGCCGCTGATCCAACACAAGTACCTTCTTCGCCCTGACTGGGCATGTAAAAGCTCAATCGACCTTGTCGCTGTGCTTCAACCATTATAACATCCATAATAGATACTTTTATCATGTTGAGATACATTTCCAGAGCAGCTTCGTCGGAGGGGAGAACGGCAGATGGGTCGAGAATTTCACCGTCCGGAGACATAGTGCGGTAGGTAGGAATGGCGTTGTAGGTTGAGGGGTGTTCGAAGGAGAGGGAGGAGGTAAATTTACTATCTACTGCTCCGGGGAAGCGTACTCTATGTTTTAATTAGCAATTGGTACTCTGTCCAAATCAATGGAAACTCACCCTGCAGAACCAGGTTTCTGGCTTGGTCCCACGGTGGAATGGCATCTTCCCAACCGTACTCCATGAGTCCTGCTTCTCAAGAAAGATGTAGATATTCTTCCGCTCTTACTCCCTCGCAAAATACATCCCCCAATTCTTTGTGAATTCATAATTGTTTGCTTATCTGACTTTAGTGATCAATCAACAATATCACAAGTAAACCTCAATTTAGCATTCCCAAGCAGCAAAATGACCGTTTTAAAGAATCAATTCGAAAACATCAAGGAGATTTCTTCAACATCGTTCAATCAATACCATCCGGGACCTTCTTAAATACAAAACAAAAAGAGCGTCCGGCACAAGAGAGATCAACACAGATACTGGGGACTCCAACCGTGCTAAAACACTGGAGAACAAGGCTGGAATCCGGGGTAATGCCGTCGATAACCGATCCACTCCAATCCCTTGTTCCGCTAGCTTTCTTCTTCATTGTACCACTAGCCGGAGAAAAAACTTGGCAAGGCTGACGAGGCGAGAAATTTATCGGATTTGGAGATACTTGGGGGATTCTTGTATTCCCATTGTTTTGTGATCGACGTCTAGTTCTTGTACCTATCACAGAAGCATAGTTACTAAGTTCAAAATGGCTTGCAGATCAGCACTTAGACCATTAACCAGGTCTGCCAGATCCCAATTCGCTTCGAGATGCTTTTCCACTTCGAATCCGATACATCAAGCAGATCCATCCTCTACACAAACATCATCTGCAGGTGCATCGAATAGTGACAACGGACGAACCACCCATTTCGGATATCAAACTGTGCCGGAGGCGGAGAAGGAAGCTAGAGGTGTGTTCAATGGCTTGAATAGCCAATGGTGGAGCGAATAAATTACATGAACGAAAGCTAATTCGTACGTCGTTGTGAATAGTTGCGGGAGTCTTCAGTAATGTGGCAGCCTCGTACGATACCATGAATGACTTTATGTCATTGGGGATCCATAGATTATGGAAGTATGTTTACTCTTTTTTACATTTCCTTTTACAATCTAGACAATCTTTCTACACATAGAGCATCTACTAACCCAAACCCCAGAGACCACTTCGTTCGCTCCATAAACCCCGGTTTTACTCCTACCACCTCCACCTCCACCTCTACCTCTACCTCCTCCCCCCAAGGCTGGAAAATGCTCGACATAGCCGGCGGCACCGGAGACATCGCCTTCCGCCTTCTAGACCACGCAACCAACATCAACAAATCCCCCTCCTCCAGCATAACAATATCCGACATCAATCCCGAGATGCTTGCCGAAGGCCGCAAACGCTCGCTCCAAACCTCCTACGCCCATTCCCCCCGTCTCAATTTCCTCCTCGCAAACGCCGAGTCTCTTCCCATGGTCCCCTCCAATTCTCTCGATCTCTACACGGTTGCCTTCGGAATCCGCAATTTCACAAATAAAGACGCTGCGTTGCGGGAAGCGCACCGTGTCTTGAAACCCGGTGGACTTTTCGCTTGTTTAGAATTTTCGGATGTGACAAATCCGTTGTTCAATGCGATTTATAAACAATGGAGTTTCTCGGCGATACCATTGATTGGCCAATTGGTGGCGGGAGATAGAGATAGTTATCAGTACTTGGTGGAGAGTATTGAGAAGTTTCCCAAACAGGAGGAATTCAGGGATATGATTAAGGAAGCTGGATTTGTGGTCCCTGGAAAGGGGTGGGAGGACTTGACAGGTGGAATTGCAGCAATCCATAAGGGTATTAAACCTCTGGAGAAGTAGCTTGGGGGAATTTCTTGTTTGCTAGACATCCGCTTTGTTAATGCGTTGTCTCTATGAGCTTGAAGCAGTCCGACTTTCAAGTAAATTACGTTTGAAGATCTGTAAAACCAGCATGTAAAATGTATATATACACGTTATTGTACGATACCATAAACTCCAAACATCACAATGAAGATTCTGTAACTGGAACACATTTACTAAAATTTAATTGATGTTTTCTATGCGTATGCGATCATTTGACAACCATCCCCTCCCTGGCACCCCGCAACCACCAACCTTTCAATTCTCACATTTTCCCATGTGGAAATTTGAGGCAAAGACTAGAATACAATTCATTGATTCGTTTCAACTATCTCATTCCATAATGAGATCCATGATATGATGCGACTCAAAGCTACCCGTATCAAAAGTACAGATGCGAAGGAAATAGAATGAGCTTGTAGCTATTATCGCCTGCACACAAACAAAGGTAGGAACCGTAAAGTATGAGCAAACGTTTATGACTCCACTCCGGTACCTTGAAATATTTTTATGATGAGGACGAAAAAAGGCCGAAATACTAATATGGCTGAGCCTCTGTCAAGATAGATATCTTCTGCTCACAATGAGTGACCATTAAGAAGATGTACTGTACGAGAAATATGACTTTTTGGTGCAAGAAAGAGATGAAAACTGGTGATGTATGATGTCGGATATTATCGTTGATCAAGAATCACCTCCTGCTGGTGTAGCTGAAGCTAGAGCAGGAGATGCTCCGCCTTCCTTATTGAAGCCACCTCGTCCACCACGTCCCCCTCTACCTCTATCATTTCCTCTTCCACGGCTAGATCCACCTCGACCACCTCGTCCGCCTCGGCCACCTTCGCTATCGCTAGCACCCCCACTTCCGTAACCACCTCGGGGAGCACTGCTGTTTCCACCTCTGCTGCTGCCCCAACTGCCGGCACCTCCACGGCTTGAAGAGTAAGACTTAGTATTATCCCTAGCCTGGAATAACTTCACCAAAGGTCTTGAGCGATCCTCACTGCTGCGTTGTGTGACCTCTGCAGGTAGACGACCCAGAGCATCATCTCTCTCCTGAGTTGTCTTGAAGACGGCAACCTTGTTAGATGCGCCCCATTTATCGACTCTAATAATCTTTGCCTTGTCATCGTCGTGGAACAAATCACGGACATGATCTTCTGAATTCACATTCATGACGAAGAGACCAATGATTTGTTCGGCAGAAGGCTTAGCTGCTGGGGATGAGCTGTCTGCACCGTTTGTGGTTACAGGAGTCTTCTCGTCCTCCTTGGCAGATGGTAGGTTAACAACGTTGTTTTGAGCTGGTTGTGGTGTGGCAGGCTTGGCTTGGAACGGAGCTGGTAACTCTGCGGTACGTTCAGGACCAGCTGGTGGAGCTTGTCCTCGTTGACCGAAAGGTTGCGCTGGAGGTTGTGCCGCAGGTGAACGCTGAGCTGGCCCGGTAGGTGGTGCTGAGGATACAAGATTTTGGCTTGATCCAGGTGTTCCAGAGCCGGTCGCAGGTGCTTGTGCTTGTTGCTGTTGGTGACCCGGATGTTGCTTTGCACCTCGATGAGCGAAGTTAAATCCTTGAGCTCGCATTTCGGTACCGATGCGCCCATCTTGAACTTCCAAAACTAACCATCCAAAGGCAGCATCAGCTAAGTTAAAGTTCCACATATTTTTGAAGGCACTTTCGTCGACTTGGCCCAAAGTGGCGGCGTTAGAACCACCAACGGGGCCGCCGAATGGGTTGCCTCCATGTGCGGTGCTTGGCATCTTCTCTACGATACCAAGGGCGTTATTGAGAAGGTTTTGTTGAGCTTCGTTTGAAGAGATGGCCGGTTGAACTTCGCTCTTGACCGTTTCCCATACGTCATTGAAGGAAGCTTTGGACGCTGCGAGCTTACCCCGGTAATGATCCAAGGTAGGGTTGACACTGAATTCATTGTAGGAGCTTCCATATCTGAAATGTAGTCCCGCAGATATCGAGAAGTCGGCTTTAAGGGTGACTGAAAGCTGATTCAAAATACCCTCACGAGCTGGGGACGCATGGGTAATAAATACACGGGTTTCGGTAGGGTCGTATACACGATTGGCGGTGTCTACCAACTCTCCCATTTGAAGGAGTGTAGTCCACATGGTTCCTTGCCCACCAGCAATTGTGGTTCTACCCTCGCCGTTATCGAAAAGTTTGTGCATGACAACTGCGCCACCAAGTCCGAGAAGTCTTAACTTAACGCCTCCAATTTCCAAAAGCATCGAGCGTGCCTCATCAATGATGTGAAGTTTGTCAACCTTGTATTCGCCCGATCTGAATTTCTCGAGGACTCGCACATCTTCGCATGCACCCCAGACAGTGTAGACTGGTACATCAAGCTTCAGACTGCCATTTAGGAACTGTGGTAATTCGGAAAGTGGAAGGTCGCCAGGACTGAATCTCGACTTTACTGGGCCGCCCGGCGCTGCAATTGCCTTTTTCGTAGCTTCTGTAATCAGGGGAGAGTATTGAGCGACATGTTTGAGGGTCCTATTGAATTTTGTTAGTGGATGATCCAAAGTGCTGAGCTAGGTGCTGAGCTCACTTTTCTGCAATGCGATCGAGAGAGGTGTCATCATAGAAACCGAAATCTCCAGTATGAATAATGTGGTCTGCGCGTGCTTGCTTTGCGAGTTCGTTGAGTGATCTTAAATTTCCTTCCAAGTTGTCAGCGTTGCCTGAAAAGTCAAATCTTCAGGTCAAGCTCACCTCGTACGTCTGCCACACACAAAACTCTCACACCTCCAGTTTGTACGATTCTACCGTTGTTTGGAAGTAAAGGGATAGCTCCAGGTGGAATACCAGTATGACCTGCTACAGCACCATTTGGCATATAAGCTTGGTTATAGCTAGGTTGTTGGGGAGGGAGTCGTTGCTGAAACATTGGATCTGTTAGCTTGGGATGCACTGGAAACTTCTGAAAAACGGAAGAGTACGTGGGTCGTTTCCCGACGATGAAAGAGCTTGCTAGAGCCATTTTCGATTGAATGAGACAGTAGAGGAGGTTGCAAAGAGTTTGTACGATTGAGGACTATGTTTGAAATGGGATTCCACTTACAGGATTGGCCATAATTCACAAGATCGTGGTGATTCACAGTCCGATAAGGAAGGCGTCAGGAGGTGAATTATTCTATGCGCTTTCTTCGTCGAAACAAGGAGGTACGATGCGAAGATTAATTAAAGGAAGTAAAGGAAGGTGGTATGTAGTAAGGTTTTGGTTGAGGAGGCAGGTACCTTTTTTGATGATTGAAGTTGAGTGAATCTCTTTCGCGGAAACCTAAGGAAGACAACATCCCTGCAACCTTCAGCTTGATTTGGTAACCCACACTATTCTGTCAGCAAACCAACCCTCACTTCAAACGTCACTTCAGACTTCACTTGAGACTTCACTCCCAAAGGTTAATTTCAACAATTTATCGCCACGTTAACAAAATTTAAGATTGTGTGATAATGGATGACAATAATTACAATTATTTAACTCTTGATTATACCGAAGTAGGTATTATTAAGACTTTTTATAGCATCTCTTACATCCATATACACATACACATACACATACATCCACATATACTTCTCCGTATACCATTCCAGATCATTTCCATGCCCTTTTGGCAGCTAGACAGCAAGATGGTAAGAGTAGGCAGAAGCTTAACAGCCCCCTTCAATGTCTTCATTGCCATTACTGTTGGCCATTTGCCCATACGTATTATCAAACAGCAGTCCAGAGCTATTAACAGGACTTAATCAGAATCGCGACATCATCTTGTCATGTGATATCTTTACGAATCTGGTTCAACGCAACAATTCAAACTTTCTGTGCCTTTGTAGTGCAAACTTCCCTATTACCCTACTGAGACTGGAGTTCTTGATTTTAGCTGGCATGTCCATCTGAAAAATTTCCTTGAATTTTCGATGACAATGAATTTCAAACTCTTCATATGCGTTTCTACCGATCTTCGTCTACTTCCGAAGTTACTTTCAGGAGAACTTGTGGATATTCGACACTTACTTGGAATTCAGTGTGAAGGGATTCTCTACTATACAATAGCAAAGAGTAGAAATTTCACATGGAGATACTTGTTAGTCTCAGAGCCAGTACAGTCGAGTACTTCTGTAATGGAGTCAAATAATGTGGCTCATCACTATCCCTTTTTGTAGCTTCTGCTGCATCATGCACCTCATTTTAAACCAGCGTTATACACATCTCCAAGGCTTCTACGTTTCTGAAAAACTCGCATAATATCAAGCGTACCTGCTTCTTATCGGCTTCCAGACATGGGCAAAGAATAATGCCATGCCTGTACTGGAGGAAAAACTTTTCTTTGCGTATTTCTGGAATATATGGCTTTCGAGTGAGGTACACACTCGGTCAGCTTTTGATGATTCCTTTGGAAATCGTGATTCGAAACATCAACATAAACACGTATTATGGCAGAAGCAATCAACTCTCTTCGTGGGTCTTGCGGATTTGCATTTCCAATTCTAAACTACTGTGCACTTGTCAGAAAGATGCAAAGGCACAAAATCCTTCTACGAAAATCTCAGTGTGATGATTTTGTGGCAGAGCCTAAAACATCTCCATTCCTCACAGTTTCGCAAATCTTCATGATTGAATCCTTTATATCCACATCAATTCATGTAGCCTAACGCTTTGAGAGAAGCTTATAGGCACCTCTCGATTCTCTGATCTGTTTCGAGCAAGTAAGATCTCGAGATACGATTCTTCCAAGCGCATATACACACAAAGCCTTCTGAATATGCGACCTTTAAGGCCGAGAGTGATCTGGAACAAGTTGTCCTGAAGCGACTACTTTCTTCGTTCCTGATTATACTCAACGCAAATTTTTGATAACTTAACGAAAGCTTATCTTGGACTCCCTATATCAAGTACAGCACCAATCTACTCTGACCCACCCATCCCAAGACGAGTCGAAGTAACATTCAAGATGGAAGGAAACAGATTCACCAGAATGGTCATCAGGTAAGTCTTCCTCTTATTATTTCCTTGTTGTACATGATGCACACGGATCATATTACCATCAAGACAGATTTAACAAACGCTTAGATCTATTGGGCGCGAAGTCGTGCATGCCAAAGTCGGAAAGGACCTCCAGGATTTCGGTGTACACAAAAGTCTTATTTGCCACTGCTCTCCATTTTTCAACGCTGCATTCACTTCCGGCTTCGAAGAAACCACCACTGGTATCATCAAGCTCGTAGATGTCGAAGTTGAAGTCTTTGAGTTATTTTTCGTATGGCTATATACGCAGCAAATCGGTGAGCCTGAGCTAGATGCAGCTGGGTCCGCTCTCTCGGACAACGAGTCGAAATCCGGCCATGACTATAAACTTCATGTTGGCACTCTTCTACGGCTCTACGTCTTTGCGGACATGATTAAAGTACCGGCTCTCAAGAACGACTGCATTGAGAAGCTCTCTTGTATGGAATCTTTCGAAAATGAATATCTAACCGAGTCCGAGAATCTCCGATATGTTTGGGAGCATACGAGAGAGCACGATTTAATCCGCAAGCTGCTTGTTGATACGATCGTTTGGGATTTGGGGAACGCATCATTTCTCAAGACTCTTGATCAACTTCCTCAGGAAGTAACATTTGACATTCTTCTCGCCATGAAAACAGTTATCGATAATGCTCGTATGGAATTAATGGATAAAGAGAAGAGTAAGAAAAGGTTCAAGACTCTCGAAGCTTTCGAAAGCCGTTTGGAAGATCCAACAAATTATTACGAGAAATTCGGGGCAGAGAATAACCAAAATAGAAATGTACCATCTGAATCGATTGCGGAAGTCTCCGATCAGGACGTGTATGAGGTTGAGGAAATTGTGGATTCTAAATGGGTGGACGGCTTGGTCAGTTACAAGGCGAAATGGGTTGGACAACCGCAAGACAACAAATATTATTCGGCAGAGAATTTTGGAGGTGCTCAGGAACTTGTCGGGGAGTTTCATAAGAAGTACCCACAGAAGCCTCGTCCTGGGATCGGCTACTAGTTATACTTTCCTGTTGTCGTGTGTGATCGAGAGTTCGTTCCAGATAGGGTTTCCCATAGTTCGGTCTGCAGTGCAATAACCAGAGGTATTCGGTTTCTGAAACCCACTGGTTGATTTAGAATAGTTTGCAATATTTAACTCACTTTGGACATTGAAAGTTCTTTTTTGAAATATCAGTCCGGATTATGAGACACCTCGGCCTTTGTGCCATATTATTTGTGGCCATTCTTGCATGCCTATGTACCCAGGTAATCAATGATCAGTAAGTGGTTTGTGGAGCTATTTCTCAGTTCTGATTTTTTTACTGGTTATTGTAAATCTCTTCACTCCTTTTCCTTCACACTTCCGAGCAATATTATCAGGATAACACATCACTTGCCACAGGGTTTCCAGCTAAAGAAGATGTTCATTTAAAACTCATTAAAATCCTATTTTATAATATAGTATTTTTGAAACCAAGTGGTGCCTCACTATTCATCTAATTCTTCCAACGCGAAGGTATTCCGGTGCCTCCTAATCCTTACACAATCTCCCATCCGAAGCTACGGTTATAAGATCACTCCCAACTGATGTATGAGCATACAAAACAAAATTTGGATCATAAGATAATTTCTCCTCCAGCAATTGGTCATAATTTGCACCATAGTAATCCTCCTTCCATGTTGGATTGTCGAATGTTGCCTCATTCATGTAAGATCCGCCACCAGGGGTTAAGACTTTGAATTGGTCTTGAAATGCATTCACCTGCGCTTGAATCTGAAGTATTGTCTCTCTCGAAGCTGCTGCATCAATGCCGACGTCTACATTTAGCCAATAGAGAGAATCGCGCCATGCAGGAAGAACGGCATTGGAGCCCACATCATTTCCAACGCGAGCATGAGTGACGTTAGCGGCTATTCCGTTGATTCGTAAAGAGGTAGCGGGAATTTCGGTCGTGCTGATAATGTCTTTGAAAACGGAAATTAGATCAGTGACATTGTTCTGGACGGTAGAGCGGGGAATGAGGCGTCCCCCAATAATATCATTTGTCGTGTAAGGTCCATAGGGGAGACTTCCGGTGTAATGCTCATAGTGATCGTAGAAGTTTGGCCTATCACTTGTTTCGTATGCCGCAAATGTTATGTTCAATGCTTCGATCTCTTTTTTGTACGAAGCTAATGCTTCGTCCAATGTCGAGGCATCCCCGCCCGGCCATGTAGCAAATGCAAGTTCGAATGCATCGCTCGTGAAACCCCAAACGGTGGTGAAGCCAGGTATTTGGTCTAGAATTAAAAGGTGCTTTTGCCAAGCCTCGATTGCAGACCAGTATCTATCATCACCAGTATTGTTAATGGTGAATGATCCACCCGCAACTATACCGTCAACGTGAGCTTTTGTAGTCAGAGAGATTACCACGGCGTATGTGCCTCCTCCGCCACCGCTAAGTGCCCAGTAAAGGTCTGAATTCTTCTCAGGAGTAGCGATGAGATGACGTCCATCAGCAGTCACAACTTCAAATTCCAATGCATTATCCGCGCTAAGACCGTACGTTGCTCCAAGAGGACCGTGGCCGCCACCTTGCACATATCCACCAGCTATGCCTACAGTTGGGCAAAAGCCACCCACAACTCGCAGACCGTTCTCAGCAGCGATTTCGTAAGCTTCATAGAACTGAACTCCAGCTCCAGCTTTGACCGCAGGACCAGTGTAATTAGTGCTGGTATAATTGAGAAACGAAATATCCTTGAGGTTGTGCGTCCATAGTGCAAGGGATCCTTCGCCGTTTGATCTCCCAATGTAGTCATGACCAGTTTTTTTTATTGTGATTCGTACTTTGTTCTCCGTTGCAAATTTCAAACCGGCAATAACATCATCAGCGCTACTGACATCAATGGCATAAGAAGCAATGTTCCCAAGATCGCATGATGCATTTGTAGAAGTAAAAGGACTGCAAGAATTATTCAGCCAGTATGGCGCCATGACATTGACTGGATCCGTGAAACTTTACAACTGAAATTAGCTTCAGGTGTCTGAGCAAAATACTTGTCAGTTTTGAGAAGCGAATTATGACTTACTATGTGAGTGGTTCTGTCCAAATATTTTGTATCTCGGAGCATTCGGCCGAATCGTAGTCAGAACTGTGGCATGTTTGAGCCAAGGGCTTTCCGAGAATGAGTTTCCCATTGATAGATTGGTTCAATTGTTGCCAATCTGCAAGACCAGGCCACTGAAGATCCCTTGGAAGGTAGTAACAGTCACTTCTCGGTTCAAGAGATCCATCAGATTTCTTCGCTGGCGCTGCAGTCACTGTCGGAAATCCGAATAAGGCCGCAGTTGCGGCCAGAACAAAAGGTAAATATAAAAGCATTGCTCCCGTTTCAGAAAAATGGTGATGAACAAAAAGAAAGTGTACCTCACTAAATCATTCGAATCGATGATGATTCACAGGAGTGATAATTTAAGTCTTCCTGCCATCTTTACGATAATTCATTTCTCCTTACCAAACTCTAATCGTCACCGCTTCTACACAAGATTCCGTAAGTTCTGTTATCCATCGTGTGAGCAAATGTCAGCCCTAGGGATACGGACATTGCTAAATCGCGTATAGAGATAGAGTTCGACTTGAAGGATCAGGTATCGATCCATATTTCATATTGCTCAATCTTCTTTTGCACCGAGAACGGTTACGAGGTGAAAGTATTGTGCCATTCGTAATCACTGTCGGCAAAACCCCGTTGAAGGTTTACGTGGAAGAGGATATTGTGTTGAATTAGTCCATCGGGGATCAAATCCTTCCTCCCAAGATTCTGTGCAAGAATAGGTAAAGTGATTTCGCCGCACGGTATATTTGAGATGCTTAGACTTTGGGGGAGCTGACAAAAGTATTTCGACAGCCAATCCCGTCAGGTATTGATGATGCAAGGTGAGCATGAACGCGGCTAATTGCTTACTCTGCATGACTAGCCGATTCGCTAACCCCAGAATTATTCCCAGGTAATCCCCAACCCATGTAACCGAGCGTTTACATGCAACTTGCTGACCTTGCATGAAGCTTATTCCATCGATCCGTACCTGACATTTCCGCTACAATATGACCTAATCCATGGTGTTTGTCATCATTTGCATGAATTGAATTGGTAATACACATATGGAAATCAAGCACTCAGCACGATGGCAACAGTAATCGAGAGTATGCAGAGTAATACCACACACGCCTTTCTTAATCCACCTGTATTTGTAACGTTTGATTGAAAGCTAACATCGTGGAAATTTCAGCGATATAAAGATGTTTCTCTGACTTTTTGAATTGCTATCTGATATCAACAATCAGATCAACAATTGCTTCTTCTTTAAATTTTGTCTCCTACATAATATTCAATCCAATACCAAGTCATCATGGCACCAACTATCGTTCTCATTTCCGGCGCCAACAGAGGTATTGGCAAGGGAATACTCGAACTTTACCTTTCCAAGCCAAACCACACTGTTATTGCCGCAAACCGGGATCCAAACCATCCTTCATCCTTAGCACTAGCTGACTTGCCTAAGGGCGAAGGCTCGTCCCTTGTCCTCGTCAAAGTCGATGCTACTGTCTCCACAGATGCACTCGAGGCTGTGAAACAATTGGGATCTCAGGGTATTGATCATATTGATATTGTGATTGCGAATGCCGGTGTTTGCTACGCTTGGCCTAAAGTTTCGGAAGTAAAGGTCGAAGATATCCAAGGCCATTTTGTTCCAAACGTACACGGTTTTGTTTGGCTGTATCAAGCTACGCTTCCCCTGTTGAAGAAGTCTAAACTCGGAAAATTCATTTCCATTGGTTCTTCCGCAGGATATCTCACGGTAAGTCTGCTCTCAAATCTCAATTCATTGCCGTAATTGCTGGCTAATAATGTCCCATCTAGTAATTGATCCTTTTTAACAATAATCACGAGTAATCAAAATGAAGAACATGTATTGACATTTTACAGGAACCAATTAGACATGCCAAATTCGGCCTACGCACCTTCTAAAGTCGCAGTACATTGGCTTACCAAAGCTATTCATCGTGAAGAGCCAACTCTTATAGCTTTCCCTCTTGACCCCGGGTAATTTTCATCTCATGGCTCCTTGTAGTGGAGCATTATCTTTGTCTCTGGATTCTGCTAACATGCTATCCAGATGGGTCCAAACCGACCTGGGAAATATCGGTGCTAACCACTTCGGATTTGATGCAGCTCCTTTAGGAGTCGCAGAATGTGCTGCTGGATTGGACAAGGTCATAGCTGAGAGCACCAGAGAAACCCATGGAGGAAAGTTCTACAAGTGGGATGGCGAGGTTCTTCCTTGGTAGAGATAGGTTTCTGATAGCCACTCAAGAGATATGCTAGATTGAGTTTAGATGTAAAAATGTAGATTTCAAACAAATCAGATTGCTGTATTGAAACTCTGTCAGACGAAAGCCAACTACTCAGTTCATAGACTGTTGTTGCTGGTATCACGTTTTCTTGAAATTGACCAGATTCTGACAGCGAGACTCTGACTTGCGCGCCATTCCGAAGACAAAATTGATCCTGTTCTGAAAATTGATACACAAATTCCAGAAATGTTATATGTTTTGCCCATTTTTTACAAGTCAGGGAGGACTTTATTCTGCATTCATAATCAGCTCTCGATGTGACCCTGCGAAGTTAGCGTCAATTCCTGCTCACCTGTCAGCTAATAAGAGCAAAAATAATCCGAGACATGTCTTTGAGAGACCCGCCAGGGTCTAAGGTCACATAAAGAGTCACACGTCGGCAAAAACTAAAATAGGACACATTTCATATCACCATGTCATCACAAGAAATGACAACATATTTACTTGCACAGTAGCTAGTATAGGTCCAGTCATTCTTATAAGATCAATCAATAAACATATTCGAATCTCGTTCCGCTAGCGGGGTATCCGATAGTCTGGACTGTAATCCAACAATGAGGATTGCCAACTCTTCAAACCAATTAGAACATTCAAATCATTTGAGATATTGATTTGATTGGAACATTGAAACATTTCCAGATTTCTAATTGCTTTTGGACATTCAAAACCTTACATTGTTGGACTGCAGTCCCGACTATTGAATACCCTGTTCGCTAGATCCTTTCCAAAAATGATGTTATTCGAATTTTTATGAATACCCTGCACATACTGTATGCAAACATATAATTCATATTTTGAAGACGTTGATTCTACTTTTGTTGATAGAATTTATCCTAATTTGTCCCAAAAAACCCATCCAATCTGCCCTCAAACCCCATTTCTCCTCTGAAGTTCAGTAATCATTCTCCGCCCCCCTCCCAGAATAACTGGAAAACTTTCTAATTTCTTATCTTGACGCGTAAACCTGGACTACCTTTGGCTGGAAAAGGTATAATATAATCGTGATTTAAATCAATGTCTCTTTCACGAATTGTGTCAAACAATTCCAGCGTTGGCCCCTCTTGTCCGCGATAAATGTCGTACTTTTGAATGATAGCCGCTAGAACTAGGGACATTTCGAGACGTGCAAAGTTCATCCTATTTTTCAAAAACGTGTTAGTTAACTTATACAAAAAATTCCATGAATTTTGACGTACCCAATGCAATTCCTCGTACCTCGAGCGAAACCAATAAAGGCTTTGTCGAGTCTTGGATTGTCAATCCACCTTTGCGGACGGAACTCATATGGATCCTCAAAAACATCGGGATTCATGTGTGCAATTTGGGCAGTCTTATTCGTCGAGGTACCGGCTGGAATGATATACTCCTTGTCGTTTTTCTTGTCATGGTACAAAGTCGGAGTTTTGGGAGAGACTCGCGGCAAGCGTGAAACAACACCAGGGTGAATGCGAATTATCTCTTGAATCACAGCGTTCAGATATGGCAGGTTCTCGACCTCGGAGAAAGATGGAAGACTATCTGTATTTGGAATAGCCGAAAGTACCTCTGCCTTCACTTTTTCAAATTCCTTGGGATTGGCAAGTAGTTGGAAGAGAGCAGATTGAAGCGTATAGGCTGTGTTGATGTTAAATCGAGTCAAAAAAACCATAGATTTTCTCATGACTGATATCTAGCACATACCTGTTGTACCTTCTCCAGCAAATACAACCAACTGTGCTTCATGGGCTAGCCTAAGATTGGTCTTTTCCTCATCAGGAAGTTTACTACTCAGCACGCCTTCAAAAATTGTGGTCTTTATTTTTTCAGGATTCGGAGAATTTCTAACTTCATCGACACGCTCTATCCACATCTAATACACTTGAGGTTAGTATGCTAGAATGCTTCCGACGATTGGGTAACTAACCGCTGCCTTATCCCACATTTCGGTCAGAGATGGAATAAAGGTCTTAATCGCCCAAGGCGGTGACGATGCGAGCAATGTACCAACCCAAGGAAAGTGACAGAAGGTATGATTGAGTTTGAAGAAAACATCTGTAGATTCCATATACGGCATGGAAAAATCTTCCTTTTCTAGGAAGTGGAAAGATTCTCCAAAAGCATACTGAGTAATGAGATCGCTGGTACAAGCCCGGAACACGAAATGCATAGGTAAGACTTTCTCCGTTGTTCCCGCAACTTGCATTCTAGATAGAAGTGTATTGATATGTTCTTTCATGACAGGCTCTAGTCTCCGAATACTAGCATTCGAAAAGAAATTGGTGATTGTGTTACGTCTTTTGCGGTGCATATCATGGTCGATGGTTGCAACGATAGAATTTTGAGCTGTGATGAAACGTATACTAGTCAGCTTGGGAAGCGGATATGAGACTTCGAGCGAATTAGGTAAAAGTTTTTTTATTCTTACTTCCTGTTCTTCTACCAGTGAAGAAATATTTGTTGGTCTGTCTCCCAGGTCCAGGAAAGACAGAATCGATGAAATCGGGGTCGTTCAAGTGAACTTCGTAAGGATTGATGCGCACAATAGGGCCTAAGGTTTCCAAATCAGTAAACTAGAATGAGAACAACGTGGTAATCATACCATATTTCTTATGCATCTCGTTGATCTTGCGGTAGTATGTCCCTCCAAGCCAAATGTCGTAGTATATCTCATACCAAAATGTCACAGCTGCAACAGAGAAGGCCGACGCGTTAGTCTAAATAATCGTCAAGGATTCTGGAGATTCTTACCTGCTATTTTCGGTCCTGGTATCTTGGCAATGGGAGATAATGTTACTTTAAAAAAAACTGTCAACTTGATAATTCAATAGAATCTGCCAGGTCCGAGCTACGCACATCGATATGCTACAAGACCAATACCATAGATGAGCCATAGTGAAATGATGAGATAAAGAGGTGTCAGGATCGAAAAGTTCTGCCTGTTCCATAGATTCAAGTCAAACCAAGCTTTCGTCCGGGAATCATCTGCGGAGCTGCGTAGAAAGTCGCCAACATTTGAAATGATATCGGGGAGCTTGGTTTCACCCATTGTGATAGTATCTGGAGGTATGCAGAGGAAGATTGTGGGTTTCACATAACTTAATATCTAAAAGCTTAATGGAAAAATCAGATAGAGGCTGGTATTGAATATGTCACCACTTTTTGAGTTCATTAGCAATCTTGCAGCGTTACCTCAACAGCTGAAAGCTTATGTTGATCTCTGATTAGTTCTTGGAGTATTATCAATCTATGCATTGTAAGCTGTATTGCAGGTTACATTGCAGATTTTAGTTGTAAGTCTCGTGTTCACTAGAATGCTAGGAAGCCTATCTTATTTGCCGCCTTGCTGAAATTCGGCATTTGGACAATCACCAGATTCGGAATAAACTACCGGTCATGCAGCTTGTCGCTTAAACCTGGACTGGTTATAGCCCGGAAAAGGATCAAATGCAGTAATTTGACGGGTTCTTATCTAGATGTCTTGGATCATGCATGATCCAAAGTGACACCATCACAAGTAAGATTCCCGAAAGTCCGTAACACAGTCTGATAGTAAAACACTCTAGAATTCTGTATCCGACTAGAACAATGAAATACTTACAAGGATTGGTGTAGCTTTGATGTTGAATTACTTTTGAAAATTCATGGCTTCATTCAACCTGATAGTCTGGCTTATGGGCGCTTTAGCTGCACTCATAGGATACTCCAGTACAATTTCCTCTATAGCTAGATATTCAAAAACAATACAATACTTCAAGTAGAATGATATCACTTTTGTTTCTCTGAAAGTGCGGCAAAGAAATACTGTATTCCAACCAACTCCTCTATTCATAAACTATTTGACTTCCGATACTCGCAAAAAGTAAAAACGCATTGATCCCTTATGCTTCCAACTCACTAGCTGTCTTGATGAATTCTGTCATTGTACTCAAAATTTCCTCGGACTTATCTCCACTGAGAACAGTCAAATGACCTTTGCCTTTCGCTACATACAGGGTTTTTGGACCTGGTAAGATCCCAAAAGCTTCAATCTGTTCTTCGGGAGACGAAATATCGTCTAATTCGGGCACAATCATTAGAGCCGACGCTTGAACCATGTCGAGTAGTACCTTGGGGCGGAACATAAAAAGTTTCTGGTATGTCTGTAGTGTGATACGATCGCGGAAATTTGGGGCGCCGTGATCAATGACTGCGGACATGAAGCTGTATGCTTCCATTCCACCTGGCCCTCCCGAGCCCCCAAAACCCATTGGGTTTTCCCCTTTGCTATTAAATGGAGGCAATGTAAATGCTTCATTACCTCGCAATTGTGACTGTCGATCTCTGATGAGTTGTGCAAAAGCCTTTTCTCGCTTTTCTGGCTGAAAAAAGCTAAAAAGGGGACACACCATCACGAGTGCCTTGATTCGTCTGTCCACAGCTGCTGTGCAAGCGCTTACTGTAGCTCCAAAGGACATGCCCCAAAGTATAATTCGACGCGAGTCAACGTTTGGCAATGATGAGATATGTGTTACAATGTCTAGACAATAAATTGTGAGCCAAGAACTGTTCAGCCAAGCTTTTCTTTCGATTAGGATGCACTTTACTCACCTGAGAGATCTTCAGCTTGCTGCAGTGGGCTGATCTGGTTTCTGGGGAGTCCATCACTGTCTCCAATACTTCGAGGATCATAAATTAATGCATTATAACCTAGGCTCTGAAATCTTCGAGCTATCTCTGGCAAGAGCATTTCTTTGACACAGTTGAACTAAGCTGTTGTTAGTAGCAAGAACAGACACACACCATTGAATGCTAGTTCGCAAAGCACTTACTCCATGTGTCATGATAATGGCAGGTGCTTTCACCTCCGTAGGGTGTAGCAATCCTCGGATGGTAATGCCATCTATTGTCTTGTATTCAACTTTGACTGCGGGTAGAGCCATATCTCAACAAGTATCTCCTGAAAAGTTACAACGCTGACTTGATTGGGAGATGTGGGATTTTCTAATGCGATAGATTTGAATGAAGTGACAGAGAAGACAATAAGTTTATGATGAGGGAATATGGTAAGTAGAAGATAATCAAACAGAGGATCATGGATGATGGACAAGCCTTGAACATCCATCTAAGAGAAGTCCATAAATAGAAGTTAAAGGCGCATTTTTCTGCAGTGATACTAATCCCTACAAAGTGGAAGATATCCATGGACACATAGCCAGCCAATGTGCTTCCTACTCTTCTTTGCTCTACTGCAATAAGAAGGGGCTCTTCTTTACGTTTTACCTCGTACAGCCCACTCTCATAATTCTTGTCTCATTGTACTCTTGTACTCAATCTATCGAGGACAACTTTAATTCTTCAACCGAGAAGATGCCTAAATATGCTGGAACTTTTATCAGGATTCAAGCATTAGCAAAGTCGACCGGCCTTTTCTAATCTCCAAAGAAGCTAGTAGCGCCCACTTCAGAGATTATGCAATGAGGTTGAAAATGTGGCGTGATCGTCTAACGGTTTTTTCAACTTGTCTTTTACGATCTAGGGTGTCTTACATGCAGTTGTAGGGCTTACTGTGAAGATGTATGAATCCTTTGGTTCGCTAAAGTACTGTGCAGCCACTAAGCGTACCGAGGGGCCTATAAGTCGTTTTAATAAGTCTGTAGTCAATGCAGGGACTGGAACAGTGGACATTATTGGATCGCAGAAAAGATGGGTCTGGGTAAACAACGGGGGGTCGTAAGCGACCCGTGCTTTTAATTTCCTGTATGCAAGGTCATCATGGATGAAATCAAGCGAACACGTGCCTGATATGAGACTTGTTGATCTGCATTGTAATGTTAGGAGAAAGTTTAAAAGCACGACTTCTTGTGATTCATGTATTGCGTGAAAATTGGAGCCAAAATCTAAAAATCAGTGGGAACATGGAGATATTGCCTGCAGCCTACGATGTACGAGGATAAGGAATATTCATCATGTGGTGAGACTTCAAATCTGGATGTTTTGAATTTTGAGGGTTTTGAGGGTTTTGAGTTTTGAGGAGTATAGTGATTAGAATTGAAGACGAAGGATTACCAGAGTACGCCCAGTATATACCTGATTCTTTTCTATATAAGATGGTGTGGTATCAGAACGATCAACTCACGATCAACTCCCTTCTTCAACTATTCCTATCAATCAACATTCAATAAACATCATTTCAAATTTACAATGTCTCACCATTCTCAAGAGCCAGTTGCCATCATTGGCTTTGCATGCCGCCTCCCAGGAGGTAACACTACACCAAAGAAACTCTGGGAGTTTCTCGAGAGAGGAGACATTGCCTCGAACAAAGTTCCGAAATCAAGATTTAACATTGAAGGACATTGGGATGGATCTCAAAAGCCACGCACCATGCGACCATGCGGTGGCATGTTTCTCGAAGATATCGATCCAGCGGACTTTGATGCTTCATTTTTTGAAATTTCGCGAAGCGAGGCCATTTCAATGGATCCAAACCAGCGCCAGATGCTTGAAGTTGTCTTTGAAGGACTCGAAAATGCTGGAATACCGCTAGAAAGTCTTGATGGGGCACCCGTCGGGTGTTTCGTTGGTTCATATGCATCAGGTAAGTAAGCTTGTACTTGAGCTACTGTCCACGTGAAATGAAAATACTAAGCAATTCAGATTATGGCGATATGCAAAATAGAGACCCGGAAGATAGGCCAGCAAGCATTACTGTCGGAGTTGGGCGCGCTATTATGGCTAACAGGCTAAGTCATTTCTTGAATATCAAGGGACCGAGGTAAGAATTTGAACTCACATTGTACTGTATCTTTGAGGCTGACACTTTACGTCTATCAGTATGACTATCGATACCGCTTGCTCCGGTAGTCTTGTGGGTCTTGACGTAGCTTGCCGATATCTACAGTCTCGAGAGATCGATTCGGCTATCATCGCAACCAGCAATCTTTATCTGAATCCTGAGCATGTCATGGATCTCGGAGCTGTCGGAAATGCACATTCGCCTACTGGGCTATGTCATACATTCGATATCGACGCTGATGGATACGTAAAGGCCGAAGCCGTGAGCAGTATCATCGTCAAGAGACTCTCCGATGCTATTCGCGATAGGGACCCCATTAGAGCTGTGATTCGAGGTTCTGCTACCAATAGCGACGGAAGAACACCGGGAATTGCTAGTCCTAGCGCCGAAGCTCAGTCTGCTGCTATTAGAGCAGCCTATGCCAATGCAGGCATTACCAATTTGAACGATACAGCGTATCTTGAGTGCCACGGCACCGGAACCCAGGTATGATTGATCCCAGAGTGTAAGAAACACACGGTTTTATTAATGCCGTTTATACAGGCCGGCGATCCCACTGAAGTGAAGGGCGCCGCTTCCGCATTCTCTGGGACTCGCTCAGCAGATAAACCTCTCATCATTGGCTCGGTAAGTGACCTGTCAAGCCCTTTTACGGCGTTGTTAATCATGAGCGTTCACTAAATTATCTCCAAGATCAAAAGTAATCTGGGACATGCTGAGCCATCAGCGGGTATATCAGGCATTTTGAAAGCTGTTATGGCCATCGAAAATGGAATCATCCCAGGAAATCCAACTTTTATAAAACCTAGTCCAAAGAGTAAGCACAGCCCAAACGTGGTATTCATTGCAAATTTCTGTCACTAACAATAATGTTGCTGTAGTTGATTTTGCTGGTCTTAAAGTGAAGGCTACTCGCACTGCAATCCCATGGCCTGAAAGTTCTATCCGCCGAGCAAGTGTCAATTCCTTTGGATATGGAGGCTCCAATGCACATGTGATCCTGGAACAGTCCAAATTTCCAGATGGCCCACATCACATCACTTCATACTTGTCTGATGCAGATGAGCTTACTTTGGACGAAGATGACTCAGATCATCCGTATACACTTGTTCTCTCCGCAAATGATAATGTTTCGCTTAAAGCTAACATCAAGGCATTGAGCAACCACTTGATCAACCCTCGCGTCAAGGTCAATCTCGAGGATCTCGCGTATACGCTCTCGGAGAGGAGAACAAAGTTATGGCACCGGGCTTACATTACAACACGAAGCACAGAGATTGACGAAAATGATTTTGTTGTTGGAAAAAAGAATCCAGAAGCCCTGAGGATCGGTTTCGTGTTCACTGGTCAGGGTGCCCAGTGGCCTCAAATGGGGAAGGACTTACTGCAATTCTTTCCATGGACAAGAAATATACTCAACAACCTTGATGATGCTTTACAGAGTCTTCCACAGCCTCCAAACTGGCTATTGATACATGAATTAACTAAGGTTCGCAGTGCTGAGCACTACCGTCAACCAGAATTTTCACAACCTCTTGTCACAGCACTTCAACTATGCATTATCGATGTTCTTCAGAAGTGGGGTATAAAACCTCAAAGCGTGGTTGGTCACTCATCTGGAGAGATTGCGGCCGCATATGCAGCAGGCTTTCTCGACCAAGCCACTGCTATCAAAGTAGCCTATTACAGAGGTCGAGCTGCTGTCAATCGAAAGAATGAAGTCGAAAGCGATGTTGGTATGTTAGCGGTGGGTCTAGGAACAGAAGCTTTGTTTCCATTCTTAGAGAAGTACGCCGGAAGAGCTTGGATCGCCTGTTTCAACAGTCCTAGCAGTTTGACTGTCTCCGGAAAACGTGAGGCACTCGAGAAGCTGGCTGAGGAATTGAAAGCCAGCGGTCATTTTGCTAGACTTCTCCAGGTTGATCTTGCCTATCACTCTGAACTTATGGGGGTGATCGGTGAAGAGTATGAGAAGCTTCTGAAATCAGGCTTCGCCTCCCTTGGTGGATCATCAGATGTATCGATGTTTTCTTCAGTCACTGGGCTGAAGAAGACTACTACTACAGACGCTTTGTATTGGAAAACAAATATGGTATCACCGGTACGATTTGATAAGGCTCTCAACGAGATGCTCTCGGACGAGAAAGCTCCAAACTACTTGATCGAAATTGGTCCATCAGGGGCACTTGCTGGTCCTATCTCGCAGATTTTGAAAGCACTACCTAACAGTGACGGCGTCTCTTACAGCCCTTCATGGTCTCGAGGTGAGAATGCGGGTAAAGCTATTTTCGATCTGGCAGGTCGTCTATTTGTCGCGGGTCATGATATTAGTTTGAGAAGTGTCAATCAGTATACCAATACTAAAACTTTAATTGATCTTCCAAATTACACATGGAACCACTCCGTCAAGTACTGGCATGAGAATGCATCGAGCAAAGATTGGAGGTTCAAACAATTTGTGAATCACGATTTGCTTGGAAGCAAAGTCATCGGAACCACGTGGAAATCGCCAACCTGGCGAAAGCTTCTGAATCTTGCTGATGTTCCATGGCTGAAAGATCACAAGATGGGTTCAGATGTCTTAATGCCTGGTGCTGGGTTTATAGCAATGGCTGTAGAAGCGTTGTATCAAAAGACGCGCTCCACCGCGACCGAAGACGTAATCATTAGTTCGCCCAATGAGCTATCCTATCGATTCAGAAACATTCGCTTCGATAAAGCTTTAGTTCTGGAAGATGATAAAGAGTCTGCCGTACTTTTATCACTGACTCAACAGCATGGTAGTAAAGATTGGCAAGAATTCCGCATTTCTTCAACCACGGGAGACCTTTTGATTGAGCATTGTTCAGGCTTGATCCGTATACAAGATCCTGTTGATGAGCATTTGGCAGAGTCTGATAATACATCCCTTCAATACCCAACGTCTGGCAAGGTCTGGTATAAGGCTCAGGAAGAAGCCGGCTATGGCTTCGGTCCCAGTTTTCAGAAGCTACTGAAAGTCGAGTCCAGCAGTGGTCAACGAAAATCTCGGGCACAGGTATCGTTGTCAGAGCCAGCATCAAAATGGTCACCACAATCTTATTATCCAATTCATCCAGCAGCTCTTGATGGATGCTTTCAGACAGTCACTCCTGCTCTATGGGCAGGAGAACGCAGCTCGGTAAACGCTGTCTTGGTACCTTCCATAATTGATGATCTGATCATCAACAGTGTGCCTAGTGGTCTCCAGGAGGGTCTCTCGCTCGCTACCTCGGAATATTCTGGCCGTGGCCGTCTAGAAGAAGCTAAGAGCTACTTTGCTAATTGTTCAGTCTACCACCCAGACAATGGTGCTCTCCTTATGCAAATGTCTGGACTTCGATTTGCTAAGTTAGATATGGGAGCAAGAACAGATCCACATGTATTTGATTGCATTTCCTGGAAGCCAGACATTACTTTCTTTTCCCAGGAAAAGTTGGGTAGTCTGAATGCAGCAAATTCCGAGACACAACTCGATTCGGTTATCAATCTGATTGCGCACAAGAGGCCTGCTTTAAGGATTCTTGAGGTCAGCCTCAACCACAGTGAGACAAGATCTATTTGGTTCGAGTCTGAAGATTTGCTATCAAGATCAGCTTATCTACAGTACGACTATGCTTCAGGAGATGCGAAAGGTCTCGTCTCTGTCCAAAACAAGTACAAGGCAAAGAGCAACTCATCATTCTTTCTAGTAAACCCCACTAAAGATGCCTTGGATTTGCCACAAGATGCGATTTACGACCTTGTGATTCTCAAAGTTGCGAAGAATCCAGTGGTTGACCAGAGCTTGAATGATAGCCTCGACTATATTAAATCTCATCTATCCGACAAAGGGTTTGCGCTTGTGGTGCAGGAGAGTGACTTGCAATCAAGCATCAGCTCTGTAAATACTCCTCCTCTTGACAAGAAGTCTCAATCGCCGTTATCAGCAGGGTCCCCTAATACCTCAGGGATAGCCATTGAGTCCTCTGAATTCATTGTGAAGGACTCTGAGATCCCCATTGTGACCGAAAACATAACACCCAATGAACTTCAAGAGTCCGAAACAAAGTTACTCGAGTCCGATGCGACTCTTGCGGGTGTTACACAGCGACTTTCAATCTCTCTAACGATACAAGAAGCGGCGAAATTGAAAGGAATCACTTCTGTTCTGCAGATTGCTGATAATAATGACAGTCCGGCATGGTCATTATATACTAGTGAAGTGAAGATTACCTCGCAACCTAGAAACTTATCTGTTATACGGCTTTCGGAGACTACCCCATCATTTGATCCCTCGCTGAAAGCTGTGTTGGAAGTATCCGGGTGGACAGTCACAGAGGTAGCGTACTCGCCGAACAATGTTGCGACAACAGGAACAGTGGTGTTGATCCTAGATGAGCTTCATACCCCAGTGCTGACCCAAATCAACGCAATTCAGTGGGAAGGCCTCAAGATGCTCATCAATTCTGGAAATCATCTGCTCTGGGTCACCAAAGGTGCACAATACAAGGTAACAGACCCGAACAATGCTCTTGTTCATGGTTTATTCCGCGTGGCTCGTAGAGAAGATCCCAGCGTTAAACTTAGCGTCCTGGACGTAGAGTCAAGTGCTGGTCCTGCCACGAATTATGCCATCGATGCGGTTCTCAATTCGCTCCAAATCAATCAAGACCCCAAAACTGTCATTGAGACAGAGTTCGTGGAACGTGACGGGACTTTGTATGTGCAAAGAGTTGTCTCGGACCTTCGAGTGAATGAATTCAAGAGAGCCGAAGTTGAAGGCGCAGAGCCTGTGCTCAAGAATTTACATGAAACTGAAGCAGCCGTTCAGTTGAGAGCTGAGCGTCTTGGAACTTTCCAGGGTCTTACATGGTGTGAAACTGCCGTTGGAGAGGTGCCGGTAGATTCAGGAAAGATCGAGGTGGAGGTGATGGCTGTGGGTGTTAACTTCAAGGACGTAGCTGTGACAATGGGAATTGTTCCAGAGAATGAGTACACCACTGGATATGAAGGAGCTGGTATCGTAAAGCGACTTGGACCCGATGTAACAAAGTTTAAGGTTGGAGACCGCGTCTGCTTCCTGAACGGAGGAAGCTATGCAAATCGTCTCCAATTAGGCGTCGGAAGAGCTCATATCATACCAGATTCAATGAGCTTTGAGGATGCCGCAACTATACCTTCAGTATACTTGTGCTCAATCTACTCTCTCTACGATATCGCCAATTTGAGAGAAGGGCAGTCTGTTCTGATCCATTCAGCATCTGGTGGTGTTGGAATTGCATGCATCCAACTAGCCCAATACAAGAAGGCCGAAATCTATGTTACAGTTGGCACAGAGGAAAAGCGCAAATTTCTAACCGATAACTACGGAATTCCACCGTCGCGTATGTTTTCCTCGCGCAACACAAAGTTTGCTAAGCAGATAATGCATGCAACTTATGGTTGCGGTGTCGATGTTATCATCAACTCCCTCGCTGGAGAATTGCTCGATGCCTCGTGGCGAATCTGCGCTGATGGTGTAACTATGGTTGAGATTGGAAAGAAAGACATCGTTGACCGTAACACTTTATCTATGGAGCCGTTCGATCGCAACTGCTCATACAGAGCGATGGACTTTTCTTACACTGAGAACATTGTAGATCCATTAATTTCAAGGTATGCCCCCCCCCACGCCTCCACAAAACTTCCTTTGTCCCTATCTCTGTAAGATGTTATTTTTGGTCAGTCAGTTTCTAACTTTTTGTGTCACTCTATTTAGATTGCTAGACCAGATTTTCGAGTTGGTTCACGGTGGCCATGTGAAGCCCATTCACCCAGTCACTATCTTTGGATTCAACGACATTCCAGCAGCACTGGCCTACATTCGTAGCGGTCGACACATAGGGAAAGTCGTTATCTCCGATAAAGGGATAGATTCGGAGGTTCCTATTAGGCCAGCAACACGCAAACTCAACCTTCGACCTGATGCTTCCTATCTCATCGTTGGTGGCTTGAAAGGCTTATGTGGCTCACTGGCTATTCATATGGCGCGGCATGGAGCTAAGCATATCATCGCTTGTAGCAGAAGTGGCATTAGCGATGTTGCGTCACAGAAAATTGTGAAAAACTGCCTTGCATATGGATGCGAGGTTGTAGATGCCCAGGGTGACGCTGCGAGCGAGAGTTTTATGAGTAAAGTCTTCAAGGAGGCATCGCCACGAATTGCCGGGATCATTCAAGGGGCTATGATACTCAGAGACAAACCATTCGAAACCATGACACTGGATGATTATCACACAGCGCTTCACGCCAAATTTAATGGAACTTGGAATCTGCATCATGTTTCTCAAGAACAGAAAGAGCCACTGGACTTCTTCACTTTGCTCTCGAGTATCTCCGGTATTGTTGGAAACAAGGGGCAGGCCAATTATGCTGCAGGAAACACATTTCTGGATGCATTTGCCCAGTATCGTGAAACGCTAGGTCTTCGGGCAAATTCTGTTGATCTCGGCCTCATAGAGGATGTTGGCTACGTGGCCGAGCAAGAGGGTTTCGACGCTCGTTTCGACAAGAGACAGTGGACACCGGTAACTGAAAATACTTTGCGGAAGATATTGAGCTATTCCATCCTGCAGCAAGACGAGAAAGCACCAATTAATGCAAGTAGCAGCACACAACTGATTGCTGGCATTGGGTTTCCACTGCCCGAGGATTCAGATCTCTCTTACGAAGGAAGATTTGGGTATCTTTTTCAAAGTGCGGCGGGTGGCAATAAAGATGGCGGAAGTAGCCAGGGCGATGAGACAATAGAAGCATTTCGAATGATGCGCAAATCAGGAGCTGACAAGGCAGCTCTGGCCAAAGTATGTGTGGAGGTGATTGCAGCGCAATTTACCAAGATCTTACGGTTGGAAACCGAGATGGAAACGGCCAAGCCCCTGATATCATATGGATTGGATTCGCTCGCAGCAGTCGAGCTACGGAATTGGATTCGCATTGAGCTTGGGGCCGAATTAACGACACTTGACATTACTAATGCAAGTTCACTCAATGCACTATGCGAAAAACTCGTGTCAAAGCTCTCGTAGCTAGCAGGGACACGTTTTTGACACTTTTATATTTATTCCTAGCAATTTCTACTTGGCGCTTTTAGTCCATTAAATCAGATTTTTTCCTGCATTGTTTCATCAAGTGACATTCTGACTTTAAAGCGGCAGCGGGACCGGCGATAAGATCAGTGATAGCGAAAAAAACCCCGTACATCAAATCACCGAGACTAAGATAACAATTAAAACTACTACTGACATTTAAATACTATTATCAGAAACAGACAGCAAGTCTATAGATCATTTCGAATAAGAGTTTCCTAATTATCTGTCATGGATTGGTTATAATTCTACATAGTAGGTGTGATGTTAATCAAACTACTTATACCCTTTTGGGGCTACGTGGCCTAGTGGTAGAGTACTTGGTTCCGTGACATTATTTAAACTATTTATCAAGATTATTACCTCCCGTGGTCCGGACCCCACCCGGCTAAGTAATAGTGTCCTCGTAACAAAAACCAATTATATATCCTAGTCAACCCCGGGCATGTACTGAACTCCATATAGTATACTTCTTATTTTATAGGCTTATTGTTTTTCTTTCAAATAAGCGCTATAACTACTGAAATTTTTTATATAAGATTATAGTTTCCTACATTCTAAGCCAAGCCTATATCGTATTCATTTGAAAAATTCGAAAATTGCTAGCAAGTATTGAAAGATTGAGTGGAAGGGGCCTCTGTATTGACTATATTACGTGGTGCGACGGGCATCTTGATCCTCTCTTGGTCCTATCGGAGGGGATTAATATGCCTGTCGGGGGTTTGTCTAATCTAACCTGTTTAGGCAACCGTACTACTAATCACGACACGTGACTAGCACCGGTAACTTCTATTCCTTTTAACAGCAAGGATTATTACTTCAAGGTTATTTTAGAGCTGATTAGCTTCCCTCTAAATACCTTAAAATAGAGGTGTTTGATAGAAATACAAGACATTCGATGAATAATCCATTAATATAACGAATTAAACAACTCCGATGTTTTCCGCAACTCTAACCCTCGAGATGCTTATAATAGATCACTTCGAACTATGTGCCAAGATTACATTACCTCCCGTGGTCCGGACCCCACCCAGCTAGTCTCCCCGTGACAATTGCTTTAGTTATATACTACTCATTCCGAGATTTCCTCTTCTCTTTAGAGACTCAGACCGCAACCTATTATGAACGTTCATGCGGGATCCGCACTAAACTATATATGTACCTTTGGTGATTGATTTGTAATATTGAAAGCTCAAAGGTACGCATTAGGAGAGGTGTATAGTGTTAATAATCCATTAATAGACTTAAAACTTGAATATATTATAAGGATTACCCCCCTTAACGCACAGACTTTCATAGTAGGTTGCTGTAAGAGGAGCTCCGCTCGTCGGGATTAGCGACGATTAGACTAAGAATGATTTCTACTTGAGTTTCTACTATCTTGTTTTGATTAATGCGAAGGTGATAGAAATGATATATAAAATAATAATAGAAATCTATACTACTAAACTATCATGCCCCTATTGGGCATGAAAGTCGATTCCATTAGTACTTATATACCTTATTGATATTAGCTCCTTCTTCTATTCATTAAGTCCTAGTTCCTCTTATCTTATAATATACTTCTTACACACACGTTGTAGATAATCAAGGGTGCAAATATCTCCAGAAAGTTTAATATTGTGTCATCGGTAAACATCTAGTCTGGTTTTTCTTCATCTCCCTAAACCTAGCTAGGCCCGCTTTTCCCACCTGTATCACGCCAGGCCTGTGTGCTATCTACTCCCTAATCCATTGTTCTCCAATTAAAACAAGCACTAATTGTGTGTGGAAAATAGCCATAGTGTACCCGGTGCCGTGGCGCGATATTGTGTTATATCTCGTTCCGAGATCTCCAGGGTGATATTTTGTGTGCCTATTTAGGATCACCCCCTGTCCGTCAGCAAAGGCTGATAACGATGGATTTATCAAGCGTTGGAAAACGTTCAATGTGAGCAAATACAATATTGGTTCTGGCGTTCCCTAAGGTCATAACGTCAAAACTGTTGAGACCTGACATGAACATTTAACTGAATTTCTTTTTTGTCGCAAAAATGGTCGAGGTGGACATCGAATGGAGGATTGACCCTGTTAATCGTCGCAGATCACAGAATCGCATCGCCCAACGCAAATTTCGTCGTGAGTACTAGCACCATCATTTATCAACCTACAGCCAGTAGGCAGTGGTCTAATCAGGAGAACAGAGTCGCGCAAGACACCAAAAAATACGCTAAACGATAGCAATCAGCCAGTATACAGTAGAGATTCTCGTTCGATTGCTGAAACGGACCTGATAGAGGTCCCAGATCTTCAAGACTCCACAGACCTTAGCACCAATTCGTCCGATTATCTCATCAGGGTAGCCACTTCTACACAAACATCTGGCAGTTCGACGACGGGCTCCCCAAATGATACACCAAATAATGGTGTTGAAGGGTCGGACGATATCAATTTCATGGACAGCTTAATATCCGGCAGCAGCGGCTCCTTTGCGACACCACCGATAACCGACTTTGAAGCGAATTACGACCCAAATATGGACTTCATTTCTCTAAGCGCATTAAGGACGCCGTCAACTAGCCCTATGAGCTCAGACTACTTCAACACTTATGGGACCCTGGGCAGTGTCTTTTCACCCAGCCGCCCCGATCATACACAGTATAGAGGCTCTCGGCGTGAAACACACATTCATCCGGGCATGACCTTGATACCACATAATTGCAGCGATTCCGGTCAATCGCTTTTGACAAAAGAACCACCCACTTCAGCATTACTCAAATCAGATGGACAAAGCAAAGGATGGCTCAGTCCTCTACACATTGCCGCTCGCCGAGGTCACGAGCCGATCGTCCGCACCCTTATTTCACACAACATCGACTGCAACGGAAAGGATAGTGACATGCGAACAGCTTTAATCCATGCATCGATAGACGGACATGAATCCGTAGTCAGTCTGCTCCTTGCACACGGCGCTCGAATCAGTGATGTAGACCGACGGGGACGATCGGCATTATATTGGGCTACCATGAATCAACATCAAGGGGTCTTACGATTGCTTTTGTGGGAGTACGATAAGAGAGATTGGGAGCAGGGAATTGATGCTTATGATGATATGGGTTGGACTGCTTTGCATATTGCTATTGAGAAGGGCTTCGAAGTTGGAGTTCAATTATTGTTAGCAAGTGGCGCTGATTTGAATGCAAGAGCGCAAAAGACGTGTAACGGTGATGATGACAAGGATGATAGCAGAACCACACAAGCGAAATGATTGTATTAAGGTGAATTTATGGTGTTACGGGTCGTGAGTCATGGGTCATGGATTGGAGGATTAGATTTTAGGCTATGGCTTTGGATTTTGAGTCTTGGGTTTCATAGAATCGATCGGTGATTAGGTCGTAGTCAGGAGAGTTAAAGTTCCAACTCATATTGTATACCCTTTAAATCTGTAGGGCTTGGCTAGAGCAATTTCTTTCCCCGCAACCACCTCTTCCCCAAGGCTTAGGGCTGAAGTTGAAGCTTTTTGTTCAATCTTGTTGAAGTACTAATAATTCGACAACATGATCCAAGGTACATTACCATTGATTGGTCAACAAACCCCCCACTCCCCCTAGGCTTGTACATAAGACCAATTGAAGGCTGAAATTAAAAACCAAGCTCATGAAATATCTGACTCTTGAATTAAGACCTGAAAATCTTAAAAATCTACGAATGTTCATGTAACAACCTTGAATGGCTCCCCATCTAGCCCTTGTAAGCAAGCCCAGTCCAAGCCCTGACCCCTGACCTACCGACATGAGCACCTGCATTAGACGCGAAACATCTGATGACAGACAAGTGCAAATGCACGTGGTGCATTCGTCAGGCGTGCGATTAGCAATGACACAAATTTGGGTGTTATCCAATTACAGTACTCGGACGAGGGCATATATAGGAGCCGCATGTGAATTTGCCTCTAGATCTGTATTCCTCCTGAACTCTGCGTCACTATTGTACCTAATCGATTTTTAGAACCAACTCTCGTCTTGTCTCCTTTTATTGAGCGTTTTCGGACTGGAGTAAGCTATCCAAATAAGGGGGGACACTCGTCTTACTCTCATGCTGCATGACTTTGATCTGGGTAATTCTTGGAGACTGTTGATATTACCCATGAGCTCTTGATTAGATAGTTTCCTAGATCATTTACAACTTTATAATTCACAAGTAAGCCTCTCTAGCAAAGTAGTTTGTGGGGTCGAGGGCCTGGAAAAGGGGTAGCGAAATATGTGTTAGCGGAATGGTCGGATACGACCAAGTATGATTCCGAGTTAAAAAGATTCTACCATTCGACTCCGTTTCAAACAATGAGATCCTTCACTTAATTTACTCCAACTCAATATCTTCATCATTGTGCCATGACTATCGGACATCATTGCCCTAGCGCCCTCTGATCCATCACTCCCCCCATTTGCTCCGCTGAGCTCCCCCCCCCATTACGCTCACTCCCATCCACCGGCACTTTCAAGAAAGCGCTGTCAGTTCAATTCATCTTCAAAGCCACATGTCGACGCCTTGCTGTCTCCTTGTTATCTCAGAGGCAATTGTCATCAATTCACAAGTCCTCCTACGCATCCAACGTCAACATATCACGGAGCTTGCGGAGCATTTACCTGCGCTTTCCAAGACATATATGCCACCCATGCCTGAAATATTCCCAAAATAACGCTTAAGAAACCAAAAATTGCAGATAGTACAAGAGACAAAATTGCCACAAACAAGGCATTCCTCTCCGAAGCATTTCTCTGTATCCACTGCCCAATGCGATGACTCGACCTCGGGTGTGTCACAATATGATTTAGCTTAGCAAGTCGATCACCCCAGTAATGATATTCGAAATTTTCCGGCACTGTTCTATTGTATCCCTCATAAAGCAGGCAATCGGGGTCAAAATTTGGTTCTGCATCTTGAATAATGTTTTCCAAAAATCGAGACGACTTTTCATCAGCTGGAGGGAATAGTATGCTTTGCAAGGAATGCAATGTCTCTAGGAGCAGTTGCGGTGGTAATGTCCCTCTGGAAATGCAAGTTAGAATGAGCTGATGAAGGTAGTTCTTTTGGGATTGATCAAGTCTCACACTTTAAGACTTTCAGAGATTCCGAGCTCGATAGGTTGGCTAGCGGAAAGTCGCAGGTGAGCTTTTAAAAATACTGTTTGACGGAAGAGACGAACGACGTTATCTTGGGGGTCATAGAGAAGGTGCTCTGCTAAGTTGTCGGATGGGAGGAATTTAATATGTGCTCGCTTCCTTAATTTCCAGCATTTCAACGCACTTTTCTCTTTTAATGCCGTTCGAACCTTCTCCCGATCATGAACATCTATTGGAAATACTCTTTTCACAAAATTGGTGAACGTCTCTGCGCTATCCCAGCTGACTGGCCGGAAGCCGCCGATCTCATAGCCTTCGTAATGACGATCTTTATCAGAACAATCAATCATCAACGTGATTTGTACGGCGACATTAATAGCACGCTCCTGGTCAATCACTATCTCTGGATCTGTCGAAGTTTGTGGAAATACTTTAACCTTGAATTCTTCGCGTGTGCTTTGTGGGTTTGCCCTCAATTCAAGAGCTAATCTTCGAATATCATCATGAGAATTCAAGGCGGAAGGATGTACTTGAACCGTTGCGTATTGGGGGCTCGTCAAGCGGTCGTAGATTTGGAAGTATGTACTGGATGCGTCAAGCTTTTCTTCCGCGTTGAAAAGGTCTTTCGCAATCAGTCTCTTTTCGTTTGTTGTGGCGGGTCGCATTTTGGACTATGATTCTGCCAGATGCAAGAATGTAGTTTAAAACGAAAGCTTCAAGTATATAATCTGACAGTCTCAAGAGCAATTCGACGACACATGACCAGCCTTATTTTATTGGTTTCCTTCGATGCAGCCCAAGCCACAATGCGGGCGTATTGTTCAGCTTATCTCTCCACACTGCCTCAATGTAACCTCACCAATCAACCTCTTCACAATTCCCGAAGACTTCTCATCTTTAAACAGTTCTGGCGTTGCTACGATGGCAATGTCGTGTCAAAGTTGATATTTCACACACCCAATCTTGTTGGAAAAAATGAATTCTGAGACTCTCATTGAGCGCAGCACAACAGAGATCTCAAAAAACAAGCAGCCGCTGACCAATATCAACAACGCGTGGCAAGGGTCTTATGCCAGCGTCAAGGCTGTCAGCCCAATGTTCTTTGAACCACGAAACTTTCCTCCAAGCGTCCCTACAATCCATCGCAAACCCGAATGTGGTGAAACAAGAGAAGGATATTCTTGCTCCCCACCGGGGGACCATCACAGTACCTCGCAAAATCCTCTTCAGACTGTTACTAGGTCTTCTAAGAGTCCTATCGTGCAGGACCCCCTACCAGAAAACCGCCCGGGTGCCCCGAAAAGCCCTCTGCAGGCTCTTGCATCTTCTATTGTACAGGGAAACTCTTTACCGGAAAATAGCACGAGTAACTCGCAGAATCCTGTTCACGCTAACCCTACGATACCCATTGTGCAGCATCCCCAGGTGGCCTCTCTAGATTATGCCGACCCAAGAAGGGTGCCTGGTATAGATCAGAATATCTACCCTCGTGCACCAATCAAACCGGAATTCCAAGAGCGATATCCACAACTCGTCGACTTTTTTAAGCAAGCTGTAGATGGTCACAAGTCTCTGAAATATCACACTTCAATGATCAACTATGAGCTACGATTGTGTGGAAGCAATCCCGCCAACGCAGTTGCCTCGGTCATTATCTTCTGCGCTGAAGCTCTTTTCAAATGCCTAAATTCATTATTACGCAACAAGCACATCCGTCGACAATATCAGCTGGTTCCTTCCTTGCGGGACAAATTTCAATTCACCCTAGCAAGCCTCATCTACAAGTATCTGCTCCAACTGTAGTGCCTTTCAATATCGTCTACTGGAGAGCAAGAACTACACCTACCCAACGAAGGTCCGCAGCAGAGCAAGTGGTTACCAGTAACCATTCGTTTCTCACAATGTGTGGATCATTGGTAAAATATGGTGATCGCACCTCGACTCTAGGACTACTTATTAGCATGGACTCTAAACTATATGGCTTGACTGTGGATCATCTATTCAAGAATCAGAGGGGCGAAGAACAACCAACGATTGAAAACGAACCAGAAGTCCTGCATAATGAAGATGATTCCGAAGATAGTGAACCAGAGTGGCCATGGATTGATGATGTGAAATATAGAGACATAGAGAATGCCGAATGGGTTTCGGACATAGAATCAGTGTCATCCGGTGGATCACATGCAAAATTAACCATGGATCACGAGCCGACTGAACATTATGGTGAATCTATAAATGGTCACAAGGCAGATTCCTTGTTCAACATAGATACGACGACGGCATACCTCGACTGGGCCTTGATAGAGTTTGATGATGGATACTATGAGCGACCTAACGCATTCTTTTTGGATGATGACCCTGCAAATCCCAAGTTCTTCGAGACACTTTCGGCAGCTCCAAAAACTAGTGAAGTCGAAATTTTCATGATCTCTGGCGTGAGCGGAACAAGAAAGGGTGTATTGCTTAATAGCAACTCCTACATTGGAGGTAAACCGAGTGAAGATCTCTGTCAGGCATGGAACATAATTTTGTCTGACTCGAACGGTGAGTTGAGAATTTTTCGGCGGAAATTATAGCTGACAATATCTGTCTAGGTGTCATTAATGGTGACTGTGGATCATTGATCGTAGATCAAGTGACGTTAGAGGTGTATGGTCACGTAGTCGCATCGAATCCGCTTGGCGAAGCTTATGTAGTCCCTCTACAAGATACATTCCAACAAATCAGCAATACTCTTGGAGCGAAGGATCTATCTTTGCCTAATCCAAGGCTGCTTATGGAGAGACTTGTCGCTCATTACTCCAAGGGAAGCGACAGTAGCGTAGCGGACAAGGCTAAACAAATTCTTGCTTCAATGGAAGATCTAGAAGAAGAAAGACCATGTCTAATGTGCGATCAGGCAGATCAAAAAGATGTTCTCTTATCATGTAATGGATGCAATGCTCCTTATCATAGACATTGTATCGATCTAGACAATATTCCTGGTGGCTACTGGTATTGTATGGAATGTGTGGAAAGTGGTGCTTTTGGTCAATATGATGAATCGCAAGGACCGGTGAGAGGTTCCACATCTCCATCAGACTCTTTGGGTGAACAAGATCAGCGCTTGTATTCGAGTCCTAATAGCCCTATCCAAAATGAAACAAGCAGCGAACTCCCAAGTCCTTCATTGAGCGCATATGATCAAACTACTTTTCTGCCTCAATCGATCATTGTTCTTCCATGCGAATTCATATATTGTGAAGTAACATTCCATTCAGACGATTTTGAAAACTGGTTTGCGCACAGTCTAACGCATTTCGAAAATCTTCCTCCTCCATCGAAATGCTTCTGTCTCTTCTGTAATAAAGAATTCGAAGACACCAAAGATTCGCGTAGGAATTGGTGGAATAGAATGAAACATAGTCGTGATCATTTCCTTGATGGAAAAACCAATATTCAACCAGACTTTTTGGTAATAGAATATACGGTAATAACCCCATATAGCATCATTCCATGTATTGATACATCAAATGTCAGGAATATAACTAAAATAACCCCAAATAGCATTTTTGATATTT